>PVLD010030044.1:0-17315 GCA_004027595.1 Dinomys branickii
GAAAAAGTCATCCAATAACAGATGCTGGCGAGGCTGTGGAGAAATAGGGACTCTATTACACTGCTGGTGGGAATGCAGACTGGTGCAACCACTGTGGAGAGCCGTTTGGAGATTTCTCAGCAAACTAGGTCTAGAGGTTCCATTTAAACCAGCTATTCCTCTTCTGGGTATTTTCCCAGAAGATCTGAAAACATCATATGACTCTGATGTATGTGCACCCATGTTTATAGCAGCACAATTTGTAACAGCTAAAATGTGGAAGCAACCCAAGTGCCCATCCACAGAAGACTGGATGAAAAAATTGTGGCATTTTTATATAATGGAATATTATTCAGCTATAAAGAAAGACAGTTTTGGGGACTTTGTAGGCAAGTGGGCAAAGCTGGAGTCCATACTCATAAGTGAAATAAATCAGCGGTACATGTGCAGGCAACGTATTGTATCACTGGTGTAAGAACCCGAGGGTGGGAATATAAGCTAAGAGACATGAAGGAAATCTGTTCAAAAACAGAGAACGGATGGGACGAAGGAAAGGAGAAAAGAAAAAGACAAAAATGTATGTATGTATATATGAATATACATATATGCAGGAGGGCTAACATGGTTCTACTATTGTATTATATCACTTAATGCTAAGCAATAATCGATGACGGGATATTTGATTAGTCTTGTATGTCTGTATGTGTTATCCTGAACCCACACTTTGATGATATCAATATGTAAAGCAGCAACTAGTGATGTTTTTTTTGTTGTTGATGTTGTTGCTGTTGTTGTTGTTTGCCTGTTTTGTTTCTTGTCTTTGGATTTTTGGTTTTTGTGTTTTTTCTGTTGTTGAGAGGATTAATTTTCTTACTAAATTTGCATGTCTGTATATGGGTTCATATATTTACAATTTGAAGATATCAATGGATAAAGCAATAACCACTCTTGAGACCATATCACCTTGTCTATAGATTAGTTGTGATTGTACTATTTTTTATGATAATTTGTGTCTGTCAATATGTTTTTTTACTTTTATGTTTTTAAAATAAAAAATAAAAAAAAAATAAAATTAGGATTAGCACTTTTCACCAGGCAAATTTTCATCATGGTAGATAATTCAGAATTGGTAGGTTGCATACTATGCTTCTGATCTAAAAAATATGGAGGTCTGAAATAGCTTCTAAAATCATCAGCTATCTTCTAAGGCATTTGAGTCCTGCTTGTGCAATTAGTACTTGCCACTGGTACTGGTAGGACATTGCCAAAGGCATATAGTATGTGCTCAATGAATGTTAATCATCTTTTTATATAAACATGTAGTTGAGATCAGAGATTATGACTTGGACTCTTGGCCCCACTCTTATTTTTTTTTTCTGTATGCCACACAATATCTGCTCCATGGGAGGGGAGGAAACATGATAATGTGAATGAAACTCTTAGATATCCTCAGAAGAAAGGTAATATGTTGTATACAGTATGTTTATACAGGTCAAATAAGAGCAATATTAACAACCCTTAAATAGAGCATGTGAATAGGATGTGTATCTTTTACACTGTAACTGACTAATGGCATTAATTTTTACGCACATATATAAATGTTGGCAGAAAAGAGAATGGCACAGGGGAAAGAATATTCAATAGGAAATTATCTGTACAAGCAGTCCTTGAATAAAATGGGTTTTCAAGAAATTCAGCTTTATTACCTGCAAGTAAATAAATGGAAGCATTACTTGTAATTACCATATTGATTATTTGTAAGTAAATTAACAGAATCATTTTTAAAGTACCTGGTCAAATTTTCTAAATGGGAAGACTAGCATTCTGTTGAACTATATTTTCAATGATAACTTTGCTTAGAATATATTTTTTCACAGATAAACCAAAGATAAACCTTTTCTGCAATCAATGTTAAGACAGTAAGATTGAAAATAATAAAAGTGATAATATTTACTTCATTTAATAAATGATAAAAATACAAACATTCAACACATCAATGCTGCCCATGCACTGCTCTTAGTCACCCCTGCCACCCAGAAGTACTGCTATGTAGGGGTTTATGTGTTCACGCATTTTCTCATGCATTGACACCAACATAAGGATTTCTAGTATCCTGGAATGTTGAGAGAAAGAGAGAGGGGTGTGGGAAGGGGCAGAGGGGAGAAAAGATGTAGGGAAGATGATAGATTTTAGGTGTAAAGAAAACCTGTATTTCAATTTATTCTAGATTTTTAGTCTTGGGTTTCCATTTCTGTACTGGTAAACAGTAACTCATCAATATCCATTTGGAGTAAAAGATGCATCTAAATTAGGATGCAGACACGTTTATCCTTCATATTTCTCTTATAGGGAAAATATTGACTCAAAAATAAAAAGATCCATATTTCCTAACTACGAGCCAAAAAATTCTGTAATTAACAACAAATCCTTTAAAATATTTCTCTAAAATATTCTTTTCCTAAATTATGCAACAAAAAACTAAAATTGCTCCAGAACAAATTATTTACATATTTTCCGTCAGAGGCTCTTATACTGACAAAAATATGAGGCAAACAGAATCTTCATCTTTGTAAAAGCCAAAAAACTCCTCTTGGATCCAGAAAGCCCCACAGGCATTATTTACACTGATCACTGATGAAGGCCGAAAGGCAATGAGACAGGATTCTAGAAGATTCTCTACTCAGGATCCTATTCCTCTAGTTAGAACTGGTTCTAACACTTGAATTTATAAGTGGGCCAAACTACGTTGCATCAACAATTTATGCAGTTGTACATGGATCTAGAAATGAATATTCTCATCAGAAATTTCCGAGACAAGCAGCATTTTTTCTATTACAAATGACAGACCCAGTCCATCACGTACTCATTCCCACTTTATGGCAGAGCTGCGTTTACAGCCAGACCTACAGACTTTGGGCTAGTGCTATTTCCTGTCATTTTAACTGGTATTTCCTTGGTTAGACTCAGTGTACTTCAGTGAACAAATCTTTGTAATGGAGTTGCTATTTGCTGGTCAAGTAATTAATTGGAAGCAGTGCTTACATTTAAGCCTGGAAAGACATGAGAACAGAAGATATAAAATATTTATGTGTGTATGATGATGAAACACATGATTTCTGGGTATGAAACGGTTCAATGACAAAATCCCCTGTTGCTGCTTGGAGCCTTACAGAAAACAACAACTCCTCTAAAGTGACAGGGAACGTGAGATTTACTTCTCCCCATCCAACATTCACAGAAATACATGGCATTTTGGTTAACACCTACACTGTAAGTTTCTAGAGTACAGAACTTATGCCTCAGTAAACCCTGTACCTTGGGCCTGACAAAATTGCTAACAGAGACAGTTATTTTAATAAATACTTCTTGATTTGCATGAATTAGGGGCAGAAAGAACAAGCAGCAAATTTGATATCCATAAATACATCTATTATGGACATATTTATTTATTACTGAAAAAAGTCTACTAACCAGACCACACACATCTTGATAAAGACAAAATCACCACTGTGTTGATCTCTTTTAGTTTTATGAAGAGGAATGATGCAGTAATGCAGTTACGTATATGTGAGAACTCTTACCTCGAGAAGGAAGGTCAAGGTCTCTGCAGGGAGGGCGAAGGCTCCATGAAGCCGCCATGTACAGAGGCCACTTGACAAGGGAAAAAGCAGCCAAGCTTTCCCAGGACTCAAGGACACTCAGGGAAATTCATCTGGCCCTTCCTCTCATGAATTAAATTTTAGGATGGATTGAAATACTTCCAAATGTTTTCAAATGGCAGAAATGGTCAAGAAGAAAATAATGAAAGGGGAAGATGTAAGTGAGGGAATTTCTAACCAAAATTAACAAAGAAGACAGAAGCACCCCCTAGAAGTGAAAGAAACTCTGGAAACAAACATGCGCTGTACTCATGGTTATTACTATTGCTTCACTATTATGTTTACCATTGTTATTACTTTTATTCTCATTATTTTTACTTCTATTCCAGCAAGTCTGAAGGATGACTTGTTTTCAGATGCAGACGAAGGAAAGGATACCCAGCATTTAAAGGCAATTGAGAAACTCACGATGTAGAAAGATGCTTTTGTCATTGCTCAAAAAACACCTGAGAAAAATCTACCTTAGCCAGATTACAATGCACCATTTTAACAGTCTAAAACTAAATGGTCACATACGCACAGTTTTCTTTCCTGTTAGGTTCTACCTAATGGGAAACATGGAATCTAATGAAATTGATTGTACCCTCCATTTTAAGACATAAAAAAGTCAATTAAAATTTCATGGGTATGCTTATTTTTTGATTAATCAGCTAGTTAATGTGGCAATGATTAAACAAGTATTTCTTTGTAAACAACTTTCAGCTATTGCTCTAATCGAAATAGTATTTATGTAGAGACAAAATCTTCACGAGCTTGTCATTCATATTGCCTTTCAGGACCCAAATGCATCAACTTTGAATTCACTTTACACCTTCCCAACAAAAGCATCACTGATTCCCTGCATTCCTCATCCCTTACACACACCTCACAGGTTGACTTCTCCAAGGGAGATGGCATTTAAACCCAGGTCTTCGACTTCCTTCTCTCAAGCCATGTTTACTGTCATTTTAGCAATAGAGAAGACATTGTAATTTGTTGAGGACTATTTTGTATTTATCTTAGAATACTAAATCTTTCACAGGTAGGTCTATTGCAAGGTTTCAATTAAATATTCAAACAGTATACCAATATTTACATGACATTTAGATTTAATCACACACAGAGAATTAATATGGAAAAAAGCTTTCATAAGAACATGAAAATTTCTTTTAAGGAGTTTTTGTTCCTTCGGTAAAAATTGTTTTTCTATCAGGAATCAAACTCATAACCTTGTACTTGCCAGGCAGGCGTTGTGCCACTGAGCTACATTCCCGGCCCTCTGTTGGTAAAATTTTGATTTGTTAAGTAATATTCATGTGAAACTTATAGTCATATAAGAACAAAAATAGGGGATGGGGATACAATGCAAGGATAGACTACATTCTTAGCATGTGTGAAGTCTGAGTCCCAACCCTAGCACCAAAAAATAAAAAAGCAAACTATAAATGATAAGATTAAAAGTTATCCCAAATAAAATGAATTGTGAATGGTTGCAGCATCTTGGGAAAAACAGAGAAGCAAGAGAAATTTTATTCTATATAGTCATGGAAGCAGAAATTATACTGTTTTGTTATACAGGGCCAAAAACCTCAACAATCACTGCCTAGCTGGCTGAATGAAGGCAGAGAATGATGAAGTTACCTAGTAGTTGAAATTCATATGTGATTAACAGTATTCTGCTTCCCATGCTTGGAAACTGTGTCAATCTTTAATTCTTCATAAACAGCAATGATTTACTGAAAGCCAACTCAATAAGTACTTAAAGTCTCATTTCATTATGTTTACTAATCTTGTGTGAACTTGGATTCCCTTATTATCGGGGTTTGTGATAATGCTGCATCTGGATCAAACCTGGATCTGCCTACCCAATCTCATTTGAACTCATAATCTCTCCTCACATCTGTGGGGTGTCTAGATGATCATATAGACACTCATTTTTATAAAGTGGTTCAATTAAAATATTTATTAGCAAGGACCCCATGGGAGAAGCAACATTGTGGAAAGACTTGGCTGAGAAGGGTAAAGAAATTAAACCAAACTCATTAGCCCTAAAAACTAACACAATATTCCACAAACCATCAGAAATCAGCATGAACAGAGACTTAGAAGACAATGCCACATGTTGGGTTCATTTTCTAAATACTCAATGCATGTTTATTAGGAGTTTTGCTATACATACACTTAGATTATACAAGTTATCAAAATGTCATGTCAGTATATTTTCACGTGTCTATAATAAAAATAGTGTTATTAGCTCAATATTAAATTTTTGACCTTGAGTTTAAGGGTTTCTACTATTTAGAAAAGAAAATCAAATGCATATAAAAGAGAAAATGACATGAAATGATAATAATATCCTACATCCTAGAAGGATCCTATGGCAAGTAGTAGCGCTTGGTAATCTAAACTAAAAGTCCCCACTTTACCAAACATGAGTTATTTGACCTTGGGATGGTTAAGCCATGAGCCTCAATGTTTCCCCTCTATAAAATGACTGTAGTTGCTTTTTCCCCTCACAAATTTGTTATGAGAATTAATGAAGTAGACCATAGTAAGCATCTAGTAAATCACCCAGCTTAAAATTTCACCAAAAATCTTTCAATATAATAATGTTAATAACGATTATGATGCTATGTCTAAACAGAATTCTCTCTTTCTATAGATGATATAGATAAGGCATATCAAAGCAAATCTGATTCTATTTCCAGGCAAGATGCAATAAGTCAATAATCATAGCCACAGCAATAGAAAAACCAGAAATATTTTAGGAATAAATCATGATTTATGGGTATCAGAACCATGGAAGCAGTGAGAACTACAAAGATGAAGTTTTCAGAGGGGTGAAGTGCCCCACAAGGAAGGGAGGTGGGGGCAGTTGATTATCTAGTAACTGCTAATTCTGAGCACAGGCACAACACCACTGCTTGTAGAAAATTTGCTTCCTGGTGAACATTCAGTAACCATAGACTCCAGAGCAACAGAAATGTGTCCCTAAACAAAAGTCCACCCTCTATACAAGACAATTTTTAATTATGAGTATGCCTGAGAGGAAAGTGAGCTAAACTGAAGTTTATGAGAGGAGTAAAATATCCTGTAGTTTCATGAGGCTTAGAAACAAAGACCAATCAGGAGGAAGGAGCTAATTTTTAAAAAAGCAAACAAGAAAAACATTCAAAAGGATTTGTGAGGTGACATTAGTGATCTTCAGGTACTTTTTCCTAGAAACACTTACCAATGCTTAGGAAAGCTGGGAGGTGATAACCCAGGGTAATTCTCCAATGCTAATGTTGAGATACTAAGAAACCAGTATCACTTTGGCGCTGTATGTGGTAAAATGATCAAGCTGAGACCTGAGGGCCTAAGGACAAAGTCAATGTTCTCCATAAAAACAAACTCTGATGGCCCTGAATCAAAGTCAGCAGTTTTCTGTAGCTGTTGGTTCAAGCAGGAGCCTAAAGTGGTATCTTTGATTGGTCTGTTGGGCATTTCAGAACTTTAGAAATATAATGGTCAATTCATTAGAAAGTAACATATAACTAAATAAATTTTATGAGAGGACTTCAAGATGGTGACTGGGTAGGGAGCAGAGAGAGAACCTCCAGGAGGAATGCCACTCAGACAAAGGAATATAGGAATATAGCAACATGTGAAGGACAGAAGGGAAAGAGGTGGGTATCCTGAACTCAGGAAGGATCTGAAATGGAAATTGAAGCCCTCGGAGAGACTAAGCAAAACCTCTGCTGGAGGAAAGGATCGGAGATCCCCCTGGCGCAGTTGGAGGGAGAAGAGAAGGAGGAAGTCACAGCTCCAAGCACACCCATGGCCAGTGCCCTTGTTCTGGCATTCGCAGCTTCAGCTTCGGAGGCCCACGCTCACGGAAGCCTCCCGACTCGGCCAGGGGACAGCGGAGTTCCGAGAGCTGGTCCAAGGCTGGAGACGGGAGGGTGCAGCCAGGAAAGGAGGCAGTGGTGGTCGGGAGCAGTTGTTGAACCCAGTGTGAGAATGAGAGGTTGCAACAGACACTGGGGCAGAGTCCCCACCCTGCGGCAACCTTCCTAATCAGCTCCTGGAGAGAATCAATGCAACTAGTACACAGCCCACCACGCCCGGCTCTGTGCCTGCCTCGAGGCAGTGGTCCCCTGCCTCTCCGCTGGGTGAGCGGCTACCAGCGCAGGGAACCTTGGCGGCTAGCCGCGGCATCTCCCAGGAGATGATCTGGCTGAGGAGCAGACGGGAGCTCCAGCATCGCAATGGGAAGGAGATGCAGATGCAGGTGGATCATGTGGCTCCACGCCCTTCTCACTCCAACATCAGGCAGGAAGCACAAGCTGGGTTGCCGGGACTCAGCTCCCACCCTGAACTCTCCCTGGGAGCACCTTGAGTTTCGGCAGCTTGAGCAAGCACCGCCTGTTCCTAGCAACAATGGGACGAATCCACAGTCTTCAGGACTCACCCCAAACTATTAATGTGAGCACCAAGAGGGTCTCCTTACAGCTTGCACATATGAACCTTGCATGAACCCATAGCAACAAATTAGATGAAAAGCAGCGGACTGGGAGTCTGAAAAACAACAACATACTCTGTACAGCAGACCCGAGAAAATCCTCCAGCTCTGTTCTAGAACTAATCTTTAAACTCAGTTCATACCCTGAACTAACACAGTGAGAGCGGGCTGGGGAGATTTCAAGCCCTTATACCAAGCATAGTAAGTTTGTCCAATGCCCAGCTTCAAGGGATGGGGAATAGTAATACTGGAGATCAGGAGGAGGGAGGAGGAGAAGAAAAGGCCTCAGGCATCGAGGCAATGGGACAGAGGCAAATGAGTCACCGAGGGCACCCCGACGGGGTCGCGTGTCCCACAGCTGGTCCGCTGTGGGCCCCGTGGCTGGTCCGCTGAGGGCCCCGCGGCTGCTCTGCTGTGGGCCCCGTTGAGCACGCCCCATGGACTGGACCCACCCCCGCCCATAGCACAGTGATGGGGCTGAGGCCGGGCAGTCTGCTGTGATCATAGGTGCTTTTCCACCTCCAACCATGGCCGTTTGTATACACCCATGTATGTTATAGTATAGTCTGAGGTAGCTATATCTCTTCCCATGGCAAGAGTCCAGGGGTATAGATAAACCCAGGAATAGTTATTATCACAGGGAAGATGACTGATTGAGTGGTAGGGCAACGGAGATGAGGAGAAAATTGAATGATCCAATGGGCCATCATCTGTGTAACTGAGTAACATGTGAAGGTAACATTATGTAGGACAGCATCCAGAGCTAATTCCCTTCTATATTCTCTATAATTTGTATTTCCTCAGTCATTTTTGTACTAACAGAAGTGAAGATAACTTTATATTATGCAGCATCCAGTGCTGATTCCCTACTATCTTCTCTATAATTTGGTATTTCCTTTAATGTTTATGTGTTAACTAATGTGAAGATAACATTATGTAAACAACATCCAGTGCTAATTCCCTACTACGTTCTGTATAATTTTGTATTTTTGGTATTGTTTATGGCTTATTCTGGTTCATGTGTCTCCATTCTTTTGTCTTTAAAATAAAAATCAAAAAAAAAAAAAAAGAAACAAACTCTGGAGGACTATAAAGTACGAGGCAAAAGAGCTAAGCTTAAAATAACTAATGGACAAGAATGATTCCTGTAAATTTTTAGGACTGACTTAGGAGGCGAAGAAGCATCAGGCTCTTATTTGGAACTGCTCTGTGCATCACCACGACCTAGGCAAAATCTTACCACAATATTAACCTAACACAATATAATCCCGTATTTTGTTGAGATGATAAACCTTGCGATGATATTCTACTTTGCCTTTTATTTTCTAAACACAGAAAATGTTTATTCTCTCTGATGGAAGAAAATATGATCAGGGGTGTAGGTTTTTTAAACACAATATCTGGCACACAATAGAAATGATAAGGCAAATAAATAAATCTATAAATAACCCATATAATATATATTTTAAAGTAGCAGAGACATAATTAAAAATAACAACCATTACTATAGCTAATAAGATAGATGAAAGATGAGTTTAAATAAATAAAGAGTTGAGGAACAGTATTATTATTCACAACTGACATATATAGGAAAAAACAAAATAGATTTTTAGAACTGAACATGCATAAAATGATCTGACTTAAGAATACAATCAAGGATTTAATGGTAAGCTATATGCAAGTAAAGACAGAATTATTGAGTTGGAAGATAATTGATAGAAAATATTTGATTTCCAGGACAAAAAAAAATAGAAATCATTGAAATTAAAAGCACAGCAAGACCCAAGAGTAAGGGGGCTGGGGATATAGCTCAGTGGAATAAGCGCTTGCCTAGCAAGCGCAGGGTCCTGAGTTCGATCCCCAGTACCACAAAAAAAAAAAGACCTAAGAGTAAGACAAAAAAGAGAAAAATATAGAACATATTCAACATTTGTAATACATGTGAAAGTGGAATTCCTAAAAGGCAAGACAGAGAAAATGAGGCTGAAGAAATATACAAAGAGAAAAATCAGAAAATTTTTCTCAAACCAATGGAGGACAAAATATTTACAGAAGCAGAATAAATATAAAAAGACACAAATAGGCACATTACATGCAATTGCTAAACATCTAAGACAAAAGAATGAGTAAATGGCAACCAGAGGAAGGTACTAGCTTACAAAACACAGCATTAATATAGCAGCTGACTTCAAAACAGAAATAATATGTGCTTGAAGACAATAGAAAGAAATCTCAAAATCCTTGAAGAAAATTGCTGATCTAAAATGACATCAAATAGAAAAAATTACAACACTGAAGATGAAATCAAGATGTTGAAAAAGGAAAACTAAGGGTTCTGATTTTCAATAAGCTGTAATAATACTCAATAAAAAGAACCCCTCATTTTGAAAGAAAATAAAACAAGGACATGCAAGAGGAAAGAAACACTGGTAATTACATATGTGTAGTTAAATGTAAAACTTTTACTGTAATTAAATATAAAACATTAATAGAAATAACTTTTGGAGGTTAAGGCAGAGAAAACTAAAATGCAAGACAATAATATTGAAAAAGATCATCAGATAATGGATATTATACATTCTGTTTTATTAAGAAAGTATTAAAAGTAATAATTTGATAGGGTAATCTTGAAGATATCAATAAAAAGAGTAAAAGGTACATAATTAACATGTTAGTTCAAAAAAATTGAATAATAAAATGTAATGAAAAAATTACATATTTGAACATGGGAGACAAGGAAAAACTCTCAGGCTGGAAGGAGCAAGAAATAAGCAAGAGTACCAAATGAATGACTCTTGGGATGAGACTAGAGCCCCAGAGGGAGGTCAGCGGGCCAGAATCGCTGACGTAATGTTTAAAATCCATATGGACCGAAGAGCATGATTCAGGGTGAAGATGATACTACAGGTTAGAACACAGATTCATTTATGCATGGAGATGTGATTCCTTCCGCATGTGCTGGGCCCTTACGGAAAGGAATATACGTAACTTGCCCTCCTGCTCAAGAGAGTAACATCAACATCAAAACTTGCCTTTGGCCTGGATTTAAGGTAAAGAGCAAGATAAGATATGACATAAAAAAGATGTTCTTTAGGAAATGATTAGCCTACACTACATGGAAAAGTGGGATTTGATTTTATGTGGACAAAATACAAAACTTTGTATTGGACAGTTGAAATCCAGAATTCATCTAGGAAAATTAATTGTAGCAGAATTACAACAATTCAGGGGGTATTAGACTCCCAGAAGTAATAGTCCTTTGTTAAAATAGGAAAAATTTCAAAAGTTAAAAACACAGAGGGAATGATCCACTATGAGATATAATCCAAAGTCACAACAAATTGGCAGATTGGTATTTTCAGGAATTGAAATTCATATTAGAGCACAGAAGAAGGTTTAAAGTGATTGAAGATGTAAAGAAGAAATGTAAAGCACAGTGAATAAAAAATAAAGCCTATGACAAAAAGTTGACTTGAAAGCATCAAATAAAACTTACATACAAATGTGAGGAAAAAAATGTCAAAAGAATAAAATACCCTTTTACACATTTAAGGAAAAAGCCTATTTAAGATATTTTCAAAAAACACTAAGAAATCTGATGACTGCTAGACCTATAAGAAAAGAACTAAATGATTTATATAAGGAAAAAATTAAACCCAAAGAAATGAACAAGATAAAAGAAGGAATGGATAGTAGGGAAACTGGAAAACATCTGTGTAAATACATGTCAGTGCTGACTTTCACATTTAATGAGGAAATCAGTAATACTAATAAATAAATTGGAACTTCTTAGCTTTTGTCTCTATGATCACAGAAAACATTTTGGAGAATTATTTAGGTGAGCTTATATTTTAAAACGCTTTAAATTGCTGAAATTCATCTTCCTGTTTCAAAAACACGAATTTTTTCTTACCTCTCCAAGAAGAAAGCTTGAGAAACTTCTCAATTCTAATTGAACACAAAGTAATTTTATATTCATTTTTGGCTCAGGTAATATTAAACGTGTCACAACTAACAAATTATACGTTTTTGTGATCTTGAAGATGAAACTCAAGGTTGTTACCCTAACCTACATTCCTAACCCTTTACTTATTTTTTTTTTATTTTGAGTCAGTGTCTTACTAAGTTGATAAATTACCCAGGCTGGTCCCTCAATTTTGATCCTCCTGCCACAGCCTTCCAGAGTGCTGAGATTCCAGGTGTGGGCCATGGCACCTGGCTTAATTATATTTTTTTAAAGAACAATGAAGATACAAGTAGGTAAGAATATAGATATATGTCCACATATCTTTACATGACATTCAGATGTCAATTATCATTTTAATTTTAAAAACAATTATTTTTCTACATGTTACACTTTGTTAACTCAGTGATTTCAATAAAGGTCCAATCCACTCTTCTAAAGGTTGTAAGGCTGTATTTCTAAAAATTGAATTGTTCATTTCCTACTTTAGGACCTAATAAGCCTATGATGTATTTAATATTTTCCATAGTCTTTCAGTTTCATGATGCTGCTGAGTGAATTTAGAGAAAATATTATAGCAGTACATGCATCCACGTTGATCTAGTTCACGTGAAAGGATTCCAGAACACCTGAGATGCAATGTAAAATTCCCTATGGACTACAAATTAGTAATTTGTCTCCCCTAATTGATCGTAGATGTTAATACAACAAACTAGTTTAAACCTATTACTTTTCTTCACTTCTTTTAATGAAATAAAATAGTAACAGATATAGACATGAATAATCCTCAAATTCAATAATTAGCATTAATTAAAAATGGATGTTTTGCTGGGGATATAGCTCGGGCATGGCACCTGCTTGGCAATTGCAAGGTCCTGAGTTCGATTCCTGTTACAAAAAAAATAAAAAAGGATGCTTTTAAAAATAGGTTTTAAAGTGTGCTGAAATGGAGCGTTTCTTGAGTTGTAAGATGTTTCAGAAAAATATCGCTCAAGTTGGTTTTCGGTGTCATACTTCCTAGAGTTATATGTTAAAGAAAACATCACAACTTGTCAAATTCCAAACACTCATGTAACTCACCAACATGCAATAATTGATATGGAAGAGCCGCTTAACCTTTTACTCAATTCCAATGAGAATTCAAACACCTTCAGAAAAGTTAAATCAAGCTTTGTTTTTAAAATTTTATCTGAATTTTATCTGTATATAGTATTACAAACTTCCTAACAACAAATAAAATTTAAGATGGCAAAACATTCCTTTAATTTTTATAGTTGACACAATCTGATTAAATTCAGACCTTCTTGATTTGAGGGAGTACTGGAAGTGAATGCTGAAATAAAAAGTAGATGTTCAAAACTTACTAAAAATGCTCACATCCTTTCAAAAGTTCCATGTTGATGCATCATAACTAGGTCAAAACACCGTATCAATGCTTTCAGTAATGTAATTCTAAATCGAAGAAGCTGAAGGATGTTGGCATAGAATGAACCAATTCCAATGGAATTCTCTTTAGAAAAATATATTCTTGTGTTTCTTAGACTGAATTTCTTAGCAAATACAGGTACATTTACCCAAACAGCTCTAGAAATGAGGAGGAAAAAGAGAAACCATTATGATGAAGTACCATCCTTTGCTCTGCTAAATACAGTATTTAAAAAAATATAAACAATGAACTCTTAACAATTGCTTTTTATCATTTATACTCCAGGGTGATATTAAGGAATGGTACATAGCAAAGATACATATTATTATCATATTATGCCTGTCTTTCAGTTCATGATTTTATGTATCACTTTATACATTAAGCAATTTTATTCCTTGATATTTGTACCCTTTAGATCACAAGTTCTACTACCTACTTTTCATAAAAGCTCACATTCCCATTTTTACTTTCATATTTTAAAAAACATTAGCATTTCTAATCATCTCATTGACATATTATCCTCCCTTCATTTTGGGATGATAAAGTTATATTCTGGCTCTTTTACAGAAGTAAACTTAATTACCAGTACTGAGCAGAGGAGAATTTACATTTTTTTTTTTTTTTGGTGGTACCGGGAATCAAGCTCATGACCTCACCCTTGCAAGGCAGTGCTATGCCACTGAGCTATGTCCCTGGCCCCAGCAAAGGAGAATTTAGATGGAGAATCTAATTTTTAAAAAAAAGAGCAGAGTATGGAGTTTAGGTAGTAGAAATAAAATGGGTTAAAATGTATTCTAGAGAAACCACAGTGATCTGCAAAACACTGTGGAGAGGTGGGGGGAAATGGGAAGAGACAGATAAAACTGGAAGATCAAATATTTTTTAAAAATCATAATCCAAAAGTGAACCAATTGGGGCTGGGGATATAGCTCAGTGGAATAAGTGCTTGCCTAGCAAGCGTAGGGTCCTGAGTTCGATCCCCAGTACCGCAAAAAAAAACAAACAAACAAACAAAAGTGAACCAATCACATAGTGGGAGCTTTACAAATAGTGCTGAAGTTTCAGTAAAGGCCAAATTGCTTGTGGATCTTTTCATTTGACCCTGAGAGGTTTCCACCTTGTGATAATGATGTATTAGTGCAGAAAAACTCATGCAAACAAAAGAAATAATAATTACAGGCAGAGCAACCCGTGGCCTATGAAACACCGTCATACAGGAAAGCATTGGCAAAAGTCAGGGTGGAGTGTGCAGCAGTGGAGCTGGTACAGGGAGGAGTGATTAACCACAAGGGATAAAGTCTGGATAGAAGATAGAACTGACCTGGGTGTAGGAGACTAAAGGCGAGCTTAGGTACTTAAATTATCCTAAGCTCAACACAAATTTTTTCTCTAACTAATACTGGTTAAAGTGTGTTGTTTTTAACTGAAGGTGATTGCATCACCCAGATAGTATCCGGCGATATTTGGGGATAATTTTGTTACAACCGGGAGTGGGGAGGTGGGACTGTTATGTAAGGGATAAAGATAAAGGCTGCCCCCTGTGACGCAGCAGTTTCCTTTGACAGTGAACTCTTCATCCCCAAATCAGGTAGCTAAAGTGCCCAAATCAAGAAACTCTTGTACTGACTCAAATGCGGTCTACTAAAGTTGTTGCCATTCTCTATTTCTCAGTAATGTTGACAGAAGTTGGCCTAATAATGAGGAAAACTCACTCTCCTGTGATCTGATTAAGTTAAATTGGAACTGGACAGAAAATGGGCAAAAAGGCACGAAGAGACATTTCACCAAAAAGCATATATAGATGCAAATACACACATTAAAAGACGTTTGAGATCACTAACCATCGAGAAAAGATAAATTAGGATGATGATGGGATATCACTACGCACCTATTTAACAACTGCAATGAACAACAGTGACAGCATTAAATGCTGAGGAGGGTGTACAGAGAATAGGCCTCTCACACACTCTAGGCGAGCATGAAAAACGCACATCCAGTCACTGCAGAATAACTTGCAGTTTCTTAAAGAACTAAACAGGAAGACTTCTGATTCTGGGAAGATGAAGAAGACAATTTTTCCTCTATTCCTTCCATCAGGTACAAGTAAAAACCCTGGACATGATGTACAAAACAAGTGGACAAACTCTCTGAAGGTGGAGAGGAGGCAGACACACTAGAGACACTAGCAAACAAGGGAAGACACAGCGGTGAGTCCCTTTTTCCCTTTTGCCTTGCATATATTAGACTCCTTCCTGGAGAAACAAGCAAATAAAAGTAATGATGGGCTTGGACAAAGAACCAGTGGGAATTTTCTCTAGCCAAAAGATGAGGAGAGAAGTAGTCTTGCAGGAATGAAACTTTTAGGAAATAACTGCTGTGCTGTAGTGAAACACCACAGAAAAAAATATAGCCCCACTTCAATCATGCTAACAAAGGCTAATTTGGGCCTGGCCAGGTAATCCAAACCTCCCCCATGTGGAAGTGTAAAAGAAAGTTCACGTAGAGAGTCAGGTCTTTGAACCTTGTCAGGTAGTACTGAGTTCTGGCTTGTCCTCTCCCATGACCTGCAGTGGAGATCCTTGACTTCCATCCCAACCACTTCGAACTGCACAGCAGTGAGGCACCCCTTTCCCTTTCTGCTGGGATGGTGTCAGAACTGGAGTTAATGAGGTCATGCATCACACCCCATGTTGTCAGTGAAGCCTACTGGGGAGAAATAAGGAAACCAAAAGAGGCATTCTGGGAACCAGAACTTCCACACTCACCCATTAGTAAGGAAGAGCCCCCTTCTTCCTTGGAGGTACCAATACAAGTCAAATAGGACCTTGAACTTCTACTCCCACCTGGCAGTGACCCGGCAGTAACAAGGCACTGCTCCTATTTTCCTTGCTGAAGCAGAGTCACAAGTTTAAGTCTCTATCATGACATTATACCCAAAATGTCAAGGTTGCAATTAAAAATCATCCATCTTACTAAGGTTAAGCAAGATTTCAACTGAATTTTTCAAAAGACAATTAGTAGATGATGACACCAAGAAAATAGACATGTTGGAATTATCTGACAAAGATGTTAAAGTAACCTAAAAGTGCTCAATGAACAATTATGAACACAATTGGCACAAATGAAAAAAATAATTTCAGCATGACACTAGAAGAACAATCCTACAAAAATTTCAGAACTGACAAATACTGTAATTGAAATAGAAAGGCCAATGATAAGTCTTAATAAAAGAATAGAGGGGATGGAATTTTAAAAACCAATGACCTTGAAAGTAAGACAATAGAAATTATCCAATCTGAAAAACAAAGAAAAAACATCCTGTAAAAACAAAGAAGAGAAGATCCGGGGAAGATGGCGACCGGGTGAGCAGCAAGGGAGCGAACCTCCTAAATAAACACCACCAGCTCGAGACAGACTTGGTGAGCGTGAATGCCGGAACCTCGGCTGGGAAGTTTAAACTAGGCGTATTTCTCTGAGATGCCGGGGGAGATGTGGTAGGGCGGACCAGGCTGCCGGGGCGAGACGTGGGAAAGTCCCAGACGCTGGGAGCCGGGGACGAGCCCCGCGGGGAAGAAGCGGGGATCGGTCCAGGCGCAGTGGGAGCGCGGCCACCTCGGGCCCTCCCACCCCCCCCCAGCCGGTGCAGCCCCCCGGCGGCTCCCGACAGAGATCGGCTTGCTAGCTGCGGAGACGCCCGGCAATCCCACGTTTCGCGCGTGTCGGGCAGGCCGCGTGGAGGGCCCCAAACGCCGCTGGGAGCGGAAAAATTTGCGGGGCCCTAGCGCCCTGAGAGCACGGACGCCT
>PVLD010030045.1:0-17314 GCA_004027595.1 Dinomys branickii
GATTATATATAAAGTTAATTTACCAGTAATAATAAAAATAGCAGCAGGATACAGTGAAAACATTTTTGCAATACTAAGAAAATTTTATACACAGCAAAACTATCTTTCAAGAAAGTTAAAATTAATATATTTTTAATCAGAACCATACTATAGGAAATTTTATATGATGCACTTCTGAGAAGAAAAATGATCCTGGGTGGAAGATTTAAGACGTAAGTGGTATTATTGAGCAAAGTATTGACAAACATAGAAGTCTAAATTACTATATATACAAAATTAATAGTAATGGTTAATCTCTGGGAAAATAGCAAGTTTAAATTACACAATTAAACAATAACTTGTGCATCAATAGGAAACATTAGAGTCAAAAAGTTCTAAGATCCTTGTTATTAAGGAAGAAGATAAAGATGCATATCAACTTTACATTTTTACTTAAATTATTTTAGATTACACATAAAAATTGGCCGGGGATATAGCTCAGTAGCACAAGCACCTGCCTGGCAAGTGCAAGTTCCTGGGTTGGATTCTCAATACCAAATATATATATATATATATATATATATATATATACACACACACACACACACACACACACACACACGTATATACCTGCATTGTATACATAAACATTGTATATGGGGTACCATGTAATGTTTCAATAATGTATACAATGCAGGTTGAAATCGTTAAATATATTTGTGTACTTAAGCATTTATCACTTAAACTTTTAAGTTCCTCTTTTCAACATTTTAAAATTCACAGTGTATTATTATTATTATCATCCTGCTGTGTAAAAGCACATCAGGGCTTCTTGCTCCTATCTAATTGCAACTTAGTACCCACTGAATGACCTTTCACCATCCCTCCCTCCCTGCATCTCATTCTCTCAACCCCTGGTAACCACAGTTCTATTCTCAACTGGTATGAAATCAATGTTGTTTTGCTCTACATGTGAATGAGAGCATGGGGTATTTGTCTTTCTATGCTTGGCTTATTTCACTTAACATAATGATATCCAGTTCCAACCATATAGCCACAAATGACAGACTGTTATATTTATGTCTAACTAGTATTTCCTTATCTATTCCTCAAATGATGAACACTTAAAGTTGTTTCAATATTTTGTTCATTGTGAATAGTGCTCAATGAACATGGGAATGCAGATGTCTCTCTGATATAATTATTTCATTTATTTTGGATATGTATCATATGGTAGTTACACTTTAAAACTTTTGAGAAACCCCATTCCAGTAAGAATGACTCATTTTAGAAAGACAAAATATAACAAATATGAGTAACACTGTAGAGAAACAGATATTTACACACTGTTGTTGTGAATGTACATTAGCAGAGTGATTATGAAAAACAGTATGGAGTTTCCAATGAACAGAAGTATATATGTTTAACATGATTTAAACATTACACATTGCATAAATGTAGAAAACATCACATGGTACTAAGTTAATGTGTATAAGTTTACATTTATTACTTAATAAATTTTAAAAACAAAGTAAAAATAAAACTGACATTTTTAAAAGGCTATTGTAGATTGAACCTCAAACTTCTAGAAGAAGAACAAATCAAACCCAAAGCTTATATGAAGGAGGAAATTATGAAGATTAGAGCAGAAATTAATGCAAATGGGACTAAAAAATAATATAAAGAATCAACAAATAGAAAAGATTGTTCTATGAAAGAATTAATACAATTGATAAATCATTAACCACACTCATCAAAAAGAGGAAAGAAAACACCACAAATTTCAGGAATTAGGCATAAAAAGGGGGAAAATACAACGGATCCTACAGAAATTAAGATCATCAATACCTACTAGGAGAATCTATATTCTAATAAGATGGAAAGCACAGAAGAAATGGACAGATTCCTAGGCACAATGTAACTGCTAAAATCAATCAAGAAGATATAAAAATTCTAAATAATCTTTTATCAGGCAATTAAATTGAAACTAATTAAAAATCTGAAAGTTACAGTAGATATTTCAAAAGGGAAAGAAACTGCTCAAGAGGAAAAAACAACTGAGATGAGGAGAGAAAAGAAAAAAAAGAAGCAAAAAAATATATATATATATACACACACAAGTACCTAAGACAAGAGTACTACTAATTTCTAGTGGTTTATTGAAAGGAACAGTTAATGTTTAATTGTTTGATCTCTCTTGCATGCCTATACCTGGTGATCTACATAACTACTTTGAAGATAACAACATATCACACAACAACCATTGTTAATTTCCTACCATCATCTTTTTTTTTAATTCTGTTCCATTTCTTTTTGTGTTGTGTTGTTTTTGTCTTTGTCTTTGTTATTTTGTTTTTGTTCTTTTCTCTTTAATATAAAAAGAGTTTAAAAATTTTACTAGTGAAGACAAGCCCAGGCACTGACAGATTCACAGTTGAATTCTACAAAAAATTTAGAGAACAAATAATGCCACTAATGCTGAAACCCTTTAAGGAAATTGAAAGGGAAGCAATATTTCCAAAATCATTTCTGGAGGCAAGTAATATCCTGATTCTAAACCCAGAAAAGTATCTAAACAGAAAAGAAAAATACAGGCCAATCTTTCTAATAAACATAAATGCAAATATCCTCAATAAGATACTGGCAAACAGAATGCAGCAAATCATCAAGAAGATTATACATCATAATGTAGAGTTGGAGTCATATGAGGAACACAAGGATGGCTCAACATATGCAAAACAATAAATGTAACACCATATTAATAAAATCAAATACAAAAATCACATGATCATGTCAATAGATGCAGTAAAAGCATTTGACATAGTCTAACACCCATTCATATTAAAGACCCTACAGAAAATTGCAAGACAGGATCTTTATCTTAACCTGATAAAAGCCATCTATGACCAAAAAAAAAGCTAACATCATATTAAATGATCAAAACCTGAAAGATTTCATTCTAAAGTTACAAATAAGAAAAGGATGTCCACTATCACCTCTTCTATCCAATATAGTTCTAGAAACATTAGCCAGAACAATTAGTCAAGAGAAACAAATGAAAGGAATAAGTATAGGAAAGGAAGAAGTTAAATTATTATTTGCAGATGACATGATGCTCTACATAAAAGACTGCAGAAGTGCCACTAAAAGACATATGTTTAATAAACAAATACAGTATAGTGTAGCAAGATACAAAGCCAACACTCAAAAATCAAGCAGACCTGGACACAAACAACAAACATGGAGAGAGAAATGAGGGAAAGCACACATTTCACAGTAGTATCTAAAAAAATGAAATGCTTAGGAGTCAATCTAACAAAGGATGTAAAAGATTTGTCCAGTGAAAATTACAGTACCCTAAAAGCACAGATCAAAGAGGATATTATAAAATGGAAAAATACTCCTTGCTCATGTATAGGGTGAACCAACATAGTGAAAATAGCCCTACTCCCAAAATTGTTATACGGATTTATTACAATTCCAATCAAAATACCAGTAACATACCTCACAGAATTAGAGAAAACATTCCTAAAATTCATATAAAACTAGAATAGACCTAGAATACCAAAAAGCAATTATGGACACAAAAAGCAAGAGAGAGGGCATCACAATTCCAGACCCAAAATTATACTACAAAGCTATGGTAAAATCATCATGGTTTTGGCAAAAAGACAGGCCTGAGTATCAGTGTAACAAAACAGAAGATGCAGAGGCAAGTACAAACACACCAAACCACCTTATCTTTTACAAAGGAGCCAACCATTTTCACTGGTAGAAACATAGTCTTTATAATAAATGGTGCTGGAAAAACTGGCCTTCCACATGCCAAAGACTAAAACTATACCCATATCTGTCACTAGGCACTAAAGTCCAAATGGATCAAAGATCTAATTATTAAAACAGAAACACTAAACACACTGGAAGAGAAAATAGGTAGAAATCTTGAAAATATAGGTGTAGGTGCAGAATTAATGAATAAAACCTAGACTACATGTGAAATATTACAAAACATCAACAAATGGGATCTCACCCTATTAAAATGCTTTGTATAACAAAAGAAATCACCAACAAAGTGAAAAAACAACTTACAGAGTGGGAGAATTTATATCAGTTGCCATTTACAAAGGAATTCTATCTAGAAAATGTAAAGAATTAAAAAAAATCAACCCCCTAATATTCAAAGACCCAATCCATAAATGGGCATCTGAGATGAATACACTTCTGAGATAAAGGAATATACATGGCAAATAAATATATGGAAAAATACTTAACATCATTGGTCATTTGAGAGATGCAAATTAAAACATAACTGAGATTCCATCCCATTCCAGAAACAATGTTTAAGAAATCAACCAATAATAAATGCTGGCAGGGCTGTGGGGTAAAGGAAATTTCTACACTGTTGGTTGGAGTGTAGAGTGGTGCACCCACTGTGGAAATCAGTGTGCAAATTTCTTTATAAACTAGGATTAGAGGTCCCATTGCACTTAGCTACTCCCCTTCTGGGTATCTTCCAAGAAGAATTAAAAACATCATACCACAGCAATATATGTGCACCTATTTTTTTGGCTTGTTTGCTTTTTTAATTTTAAAGAAAATAGTACAAAAAAGAACAATAGCAAAATACAAACAACACAAAACAAGGAAATTAAAAATGATACAGGGTTTCACAGCAAATGATAGGGATTAACAGTGGTTGTTATATATTGTTTTCTTTGATGAACTTGCTCAGAGTACCAGATGTAAGAATAGAAGATTGATCAAATCATTAAAAAGAATGAGAAAATAATAATTTAAAAGAACATCACAGACAATACATAGTGGCACTAGGCAGGATGGTAGGAATTCACCATTGATTGTTGTACTGCAAATTGTTGTTGGCACATAAATTGCTCAGATTACCAGATACAAGCATACAAAATAGTCAAAATAGTAAAAAAAAAAACTTCTAATCATTAACTGTTCCCCTCAACAAACCATCAGACACCAACAGTACAGTTATGCCACTGAACCATAATTTGACTTAGTACTTTTTCTTCTTTCCTTCATCCAAGCTGTTCCTTCCTTTGAGTAGTTTAATTTGCATTTATTGAATGACTAATGATGTTGAATATATTTTCATATATTTATTTGACGTTAGT
The DNA here is from genome assembly GCA_004027595.1 of Dinomys branickii. Taxonomy (NCBI): domain Eukaryota; kingdom Metazoa; phylum Chordata; class Mammalia; order Rodentia; family Dinomyidae; genus Dinomys; species Dinomys branickii. The sequence goes on from PVLD010030045.1 coordinate 5,121, forward strand.
GTTTCTTCATCTGAGAAGTGTGTGTTCATCTAAGATGCCCATTTTTGAATTGGGTCTTTGAATTTTGGGGGCCTAATTTTTTTTATTCTTTATATCTTCTAGATAGAGGAGTCCTTTGTCTGAGGGGCAGTTGGATAATTTTTGTCCCAATTTTTGGGTTTTCTTTTTACTCTGTTGGTGATTTCTTTTGATGTGCAGAAGCTTTTCAGTAAGATAAGATCTCAGTTGTTGATTCTTTGAAGTATTTCCCATGCAGTTTCGTTTTTGTTCATGAACTCTTTGCCTACCCCTATGTCTTTGAGAGTTGTACCTACTTTCTCTTCCAATAGATTTTGTGTTTCTCTTTTGATATTTAGATCTTTGATCCATTTTGATTTTAGTTTAGTGCATGGGGATAGACACAGGTCTACCTTTAGTCTTCAGCATGTGGAAAACCAGTTTTTAAAGCACCATTTGTTAAAGAAGCCATCTTTCTTCCAGTGAACACGTTTGGCCCTTTGTCAAAGCTAAGGTGGCTGTGTTTGTGGTTGTCTCTGTACCTTCTAATCTGTTCCACTCAGGTCTGTTTTTTGCCAGTACCATGCGGATTTTATCACAGCAGCATTGTAGTATAATTTCAAGTCAGGGATTGTGATGCCTCCTAACTTTCCTACGTTTCTCAGAATTTCTTTTGCTATTTTAGGCCTCTTCTGGTTACAGATGAATTTGAGGAATATTTTCTCTAGATCTGTGAGGTATACTAGTGGAATTTCAATGAGGATTTCACTGAATCTGTACAACAATTTGGGGAGTATGGCCATTTTCACAATGTTGCTTCTTCCTATCCATGAGCAAGGAGTATTTTTCCACTTTCTGAAATCCTCTTTGACTGCTTTTCTCAAGGTATGGTAATTTTCAGTGTATAGATCTTTTACTTCTTTTGTTAAATTGATTCGTAAGTATTTCATTTTTTAGATGCTACTATGAAAGGTATGGTTTCACTGATTTCTCTCTCAGTCTGCCTGTCATTTGTGTACAGGAATGTTATTGATTTTTGAGTGTTGATTTTGTATCCAGCTACACTACTGAATTTGGGTATTAAATCTATGAGCCTTTTGGTGGAGTTTTGGGGATCTTCTATGTAGAGTATCATGTCATTTGCAAATAATGATAATTTCACTTCTTCTTTTGCGATCTTTGTTCCTCTTATTTTTCTCTCTTGTCTAATTGCTGACTACCATTTCCAGAGCTATATTGAATAAGAGTGGTGACAGCGGACATCTTTGTCTTATTCATGATTTTAAAGAGAAAGCTTTCAGTTTTTGACCATTTAGAATGATGTTAGCTGTTGATCTGTCATAGATGGCTTTTATCAGATTGAGGTAAAGTCCATCTATGCCAATTTTCTGTAAGTTTTTTCTCATGAAAAATGAACTTTATCAAAAGCTTTTTCTGCATCAATTGAGATGATCATGTGGTTTTTATCTTTGGCTCTATTGATATGGTTTATTACATTAATTGATTTGCATATATTGTACCAACACTGCATTCCTGCGATGACTCCCACTTGTTCATGGTGTATACTCTTCTTGATGATTTGTTACATGCTGTTTGCTAGTATTTTATTGAAAATTTTTGCATCTATGTTCATTAGGGAGATTGGCCTGTAGTTCTCTTTTTTGGGGGTGGGTCTTTCTCTGGCTTTGGTATCAGGATAATACTTGTATCCAGGAATGAGGTGGGGAGAATTCCTTCCTTTTCAATTTCCTTAAACATTTTGAGAAGTATTGCCATTAAATCTTCTCTATATTTCTTGTAGAATTCAGCTGTAAATCCATCAGGACCTGGGCTGTTCTTCATTGGCAAGTTTTTTATTACATTTTCAATTCCCCTTGCTGAATATAGGATTACTCAGGATTTTTATATCTTCTTCATTCAGGTTTGGTAGTTCATATGTGCCTAGAAATCTGTCCATTTCCTCTGTGTTTTCCATCCTGTGAGAGTAAAGATTTTCAAAGTACATACAGATGATCTTCTGAATTTTTATAGGATCTGTAATGATTTTATCTCTCTCATTCCTTATTCCATGTATTTCAGGTTTTTTTTTTCCTTTTTAAAATAAGGTTGGTTAGGGGCTTATCAATTTTATTTATTTTTTAAAAGAACAAACTCTTTGATTCATTAATTCTTTTTATTTTTCTTCCATCTCCATTGCATTAATTTCTGCCCTGAGCTTAATAATTTCATGCCTTCTCTGGACTTTTGGTTTAATTTCTTCTTCTTTTTCTCGAAGCTTGAAGTGCAGCATAAGATTGTTTATTTGTACTCATTCTGATTTCCTGATAGGAATTCACTGCTACAAATTTCCTTCTGAGGACTGCTTTCATTGCATCCCACAGGTTTCTCAAAGTTGTTTACACATTTTCATTTGACTGTTCGCACTGTTTAATTTCTTCTTTGATTTCATCTGTGACCCACTGATTGTTCAGGATGGTATTGTTTAATTTCCAAGTGTTTGTGGAGTTCTTGCAGTTTTCTTTGTCATTAATTTCCAATTTAAATGCAATGAGGTCAGATAATATGCATGGAATAATTTCATTTCTTTTGCATTTAGGTAGGTATGCTCTATGGGCTAGAATGTGGTCTATTTTACAGAAAGTCCCATGTGCAACTGAGAAAAATGTGTATTCTGATGCTGGGGTGAAACACTCTGTTCACAACTACTAAGTGCATTTGCTCACAGATTTGGTTCAAATCTGTTGTTTCTTCACTTAGTTTTTATCTACTTGACCTATCTCTTTGTGTCAAAGTGGTGTTGAGGTTCCCTTTCCCTATTGCAATAGTGTCATTTATTATTTGGTTTTTCATGTCTCTTAAGATTTGTCTTATGTAGTTTGGGGCTCTGATATTTTGTGCATGCGTGTTTATGATTTTTATCTCTTCCTCTTGCGGTTTTCCCCTAACAAGTATGTAGTGACCTTCTTTATCTCTTTTGACTGTTCTCAGTTTGAAGTTTGCATTGCCTGCAAACGTAATAACTACACCTACTTTTTTTCTGGGTTACTGTTACATGGAGAATCACTGTCCATCCTTTGACTTTCAGTCTATGGATTTCCTTTTGTGTAAAACGTGTTTCCTGTATACAGCATACCTTTGGATTTTGTTTCTTAAGCCACTCTGCCAGTCTGTTTCTTTTGACTGGTGAATTGATGCCATTTACATTAATGGTTATAACTAATCTATAGTGGCTTATCATTGTCATGTTATTTACTTGCTGTTGGTTTCCTACTTTTTCTACCTGCTTAATTGCCTCCTCTGCTTGAGGGTTCCTTTCTACTGTTCTTCTTGAAATTGTGGTTACCTTTTGTCTGTGTAGAATATCTTTTAGTAGTCTTTGTAAGGATAGTTTGGCACTCATGAGCTTCTTCAGTTGCTCTTTGTTGTGGAAATATTTTATTTCTCCTTTAAATTTGAAGGATAATTTGGCAGGATACATCAATCTTGGTTGGAAGCTATTCTGTCTCAGGACCTGTAATTCATATGTCCAAGCTCTTCTCAATTGGACAGTTTGTGTTGAGAAGTCTGCCATGATTCTGATGGGTGATCTGTTTCTTTTCTCTAGCAGGTTTTAATATTCTGTTCTTTTGCTGGAGTTCTGAACTCTTGATTATTATATGTCTGAGTGTAGTTTTATTTTGGTTATGACTAGTTGGAGTTCTATATGCCTCATTTTACTGTATATCAGTTTCTGTTTCCATGCTTGTGAAATTTTGTGCTATTATTTCTGCAGATATACTCTGTGTCATTTGTATTGCCTCCTGCTGTTTCCCTGACTCCTATTAGTCTTATACTATTTCTGTTTTCCTCATCTTGCAGCTGTTGAATTGATTATCCTGGTTCCCTGTTGATTTCAAGAGATTCTTTGTTTCACAATCGTTAGTTGCCATGCTGTCTTCGAGATTTGAAATTCTATCTTTGGCTTCATTCAAGGGGTTTTGGAAGCTTTCGGTGGAAGTTTTGATTTCCTGGAAATCTCTTTAAATCTGTTTCATACATTCTAGTTCATTCCTATATTGTTCATTTAATGTTTCCATGAGTTGCTTATGCTCATCTATTTTTTTATATATTTCCTCTTTAGATGTACTGAACAATTCTTTCATTTTTATTGCCATTTCATTTTTTTCCTCAGAGATTATTTCTGATCTGATGTCTTCTATGGCCTGATGGAATTGTTTCTTTACTTCCATTGCAATCATTTCAGCAGTTCCAGGTGTGTGTTTGCCAAGTTCTCCTATGTTGATGTCTGGTGGACTTGTTCTGAGTAGGGTGGAGTTCTGAGATTGTATTTTAGTCCTTTGTCTTGTCGTCTTTGATGCCAGAGGCAGAATGCTCAGTCTCCCTCTTCTCTGGCAGTTCAGCAAAGGTCACTAGTGTCTCTAGTTTTCCTTGTGGTCAGGCTTGCCCCTCAGTGTCTGCTGAGATGTGTTTATTAGTCTGGGGTCTTCTGAAAAATGTTAAAGTGTACCTAGTTCTTCCAGGTCTCAGACACAAACTATGATGTCAGTCAATGGTAGACTGTCTGATCCAGTGTCCCCTTTCAGCTCAGGGCACGAGTATGACTGAGAAGCACGCTTCACTGGTGGCACAATCACAGATCAGTGGTCCTGTGTCTCCAGGCAGTTCAGGGTGCAGGCAGATCCCAGACACTAATCAAAGGGTCAGCAGTTCATGGACCACCTGATTCCAGTGTCACCAGGAAACTCAGGGTATGCATAGGAGCCAGATGCAGGCTGCACTGGCAGTGATCACAGACTGCCTGTTTCTGTGACCTCCAGGAAGTCAGAGCATGTGTAAAGCCCAGATGCAAACTGCAGTGCCAGCATTTCATGGGCCACCTGCTCTAGTACCACAGGTGTTGCAGAGCACATGCAGGGAGGGCCCAAACAAGAACCCCACTGTTAGCAGTTAGTGTGCCTTTTTAGTCAGAATCGTCTGTCTGCACCAGGTGCATGGAGGGTGGAGACAGACTGTAATGGTAGCGCAGTCCTGGGTCACCTATTTTGCTCCCAGGAAGTAGATAGGAAATACCTGGTTATCTTAGCATTCAGCTGCAACCGTGATGTCAGTGGATCACAGATGGCCTGGTTCTGTGACTCTAGGAGCTCAGGGCATGCACAGGAGCCAGACGTGGGCTGCATTGGCAGTGACCATGGATTGCCTGTTTCTGTGACCTCCAGGAGGTCAGGGCATTCTTAAAGCCCATACCCTAGCTGCAGTTCCAGCAGCTCATGGACTGCCTGCTCTAGTGCCTTAGGTGGCTCAGGGCACTGGCAGGGGGTACCTGAATGAGAATCCCAGTGTTAGTAGTTCGTGGGCCTTCTCAGTCAGAATCTTCTGTCTGTACCAGGTGCACAGAGGGTGGAGACACCAAGAAAACTTGTATGTTTATAGCAGACAAATCTCATAGTGAAAGAAATATTACAGAGAATAAGTTCTTCATGATAGAAAGTTTAATTTACCAGCAAGATAATACCATTTTAAATGTATATGTGCCATAACAAGGCTCTGAAATGTGTAAAGTGAAATGTGTTATTACATGAAAAATTTAACAAACTAATATCCTCATAACAGATTTTTACATTCTTCACTCAGTTATTGATAGGTTAAAGAGATAAAATATCAGTATGGATGGAGAAGATTTTAACAGTTATATGTATAGGTTTAGATCCAATACTGTAAAATATATATTTTTCTTACTCATATGTTGGGCATTTATGAAAATAGCTCATATACTGGGTCATAGGTCAGAAAATTTTAGCACTTGGGTAATATTTAGCCAGCCACCTGCTTTCCATTTATTTTTTGTAGCAAATTCATTGAAATATACTTCACATACTATATATTTCATTCAGCATGTAATTCAGTGGATTTTGGTATATTCACCTATTTGTGAGTTCATTCTACAATTAATTATGGAAGGTTTTCATTACCCTCTACAGAAGAAACACCTCACAGTTCATCACTCACTGTCCAATCTATATCTCACTCAGCCTCCAGCTCCAAGCAGCCATTAATCTACCTTTTTTCTTTCAGAGTTGCCTATTCTGAACATTTCATGTAGATGAAATCATACAATATACTGCCCTCTATGACTTCCTTCCTTTATTTATGCTAGTGTTTTCAAGGTTTGTTCATGTTGTAGCTTGTATCAGTATATGCCATTTGCTTTTATTGCCAAGTATTACCGCATTGTGTGTGTGCGCATGTGTGTGTGTGTGTGTGTGTGTGTGTGTGTGTGTGCATGCATGTTTATTCATCAGCTGATGGACATATGAGTTGTTTCCACTTATTGACTATTATGATAATGTGATTGTGAACATACATGTGCAATACTTTTTGTGGGTATCTATTTTAATTTTTTCTTGGCTATATATTTAGGAGTGGAAAAATTGTGCAATATAGTAACTTTATGATTAGCATTTTAGGAATATCCAGACTGCTTTCCATAGTGCCTGAACGAGTATATATTGTCACTAACAGTGGTTTGAGAGGTGTGCTTTCTCCACAGCAACATCAATATTTGTTTTTATCTGTCTTTTGTTTATTACCATCTCAGTGAGTAAAAAGTGGTATTTCGTTGTGATTTTGATTTACATCCACTGGATGACTAATGATGTTGAGCATCTTTTCATGTCATTTTTTGGTCATCTGTATCTCTTTAGAGAAATGTCCATTCAGATAATTTTTCTCATTTCCAAACTCTGTTACTTATATTCTCATTAATAAATTGTAATGTTTCTATATATTCTGGACACAAAACTCTTAAATGGATTGCAAAAATTTCCCCTCTATTTTGGATGCCTCTTCACTTTTTTTGATGATATCTTTTGAACTTCAAAACCTTTTCATTTTGATGGTATCCATTTATCTATTATTTCTTTTGCTGGCTTTGTCTCTAGAGACATTTCTAAGAAACTATTGCCTAATCCAATGTCAAGAAGAGTTATGGCTATGCTTTCTTATACAAAATTTTACAGTTTAAGCTATTACATTTAGTCTTTTATCTATTTTACTTAATTTTTATATATTATGTGAGGTACAGGTAAAGCTTCATCTTTGTAGTGATTCCTGGTTGCCTCAGTACCATGTATTGAAAAAATTATTCTTTCCTCCACTGAATTTTATATTACCTTTGTCAAGGGTCAATTGACACTAAATATAAAGGCTTATTTCTGAATTCTCAATTCTATTCTATTTTTCTATCTTTGTACCATTACCTCATTCTCTTGATTACCATAATTTTGTGGTAAGTTTTAGAATTGGAAAGTATGTGTCTCCCAAATTTGTTCTCATTTTGCAGTATTTTTTGGCTATGTATGATCCCTTGGCGTTCCATATGAAATTTAGAATCAGCTTGTCAATTTCAAGAAAAATGATAGCCAAGATTTTGATAAGGATTTCCTTAGATCTTAGATCTGTAGCTCAATTTGGGAGATATTGTCCTCTTAACAACTTGTGTCTTCCAATCCATAAACATGAGACATATTTTCATTTTCTTAGGTTTTCTTTAATTTCTTCCATCCATATTTTCTAGTTTTCAATATGTACTCCATGAGATTCCTTTATTAAATTTATGCCTCAGTATTTCCCTCTTCTTGCTTCTAACATAATTATAATCACTTTGGATTTTACTGTTTGCCTTCTTATGGAATAGTTTAAAATTTTTCTCTGTCCTTTATATATTATGAAACATGATAACTAGAACTAGTCTTTTGATCAAACTCAGGTTTGATTTTTTTTCAAAATTACTTCACAAATGTGCCAACTTTAAGGCATAGAATATCCGGTTATCTTCTTGTCATCAAAGCAGTCATTGATGTTCATGTCCTGTACTCACTAATCTACTAGGAACTGCAAAATAGTAATGTTCCCATTTCATCCTTTATTACTTACTGGTTGGCATGTTTCTGTAAAGAGTAAATTTATTCTATCAAGTATTTGATTACTCACTAAAAAGCTTATGTAGAAAAATCTATTTTTAAATTTGAGTATTAAAGGAAATTAAGTATTAAAGGATAAAGTAATTATAGCGCATTTACATGGAAGATACTTCGACTATCAACAGAGAGACATATCTACTAGGTCAAAGCCATATTAAAGTAACTGGCTTCAAACAGACTGAAACCTAAGTGTTCAACTTCTAAATCTTATATTTCTTAATTCGTTATGTTCATAAAATAGGCTTGTCCCCACACTTTCTCAACCCTGTACCCTTTACAACACCTAGTTTATACTTGAAACAGACTAAGATAGTACCTTTATCAGTTCATGTATTACTTCCACAGATATTTATTGATCACTTATGATCACTTATATCACTTCAAGCTGAGGAGTGATAGTATCTATTGACTCCAGCAATTTATATGTGTTATTAGTAATGCCTGTGAGACAATTCCATTAGAGGATTTGGATGCCTGCAGTACACTAAGCACTATGTTTGATGCCTATAAATATTTTCATTAATTTAAATAGATAATGTGGGTGATTTTATAGTCTTTAGGTAATATATAGAATTTGTTATTATCAGTAAGAGATTTTATATTCTTAATTAAATAAGCAAATAAGTAATGAAGTTGGTTTTTATTATATAACTTATTTTAACTTAGAGTTATTCAAAAACTGAAATGCTATCCACTTAATCTATGTTACTTCACTAAATGTGTTAAGCATACAGCCAAAATCAGAACATCCATTTACTGAGTCATACTTTTAAGAAATTCGTATCAACATCAGCTGTGTGTCTGGTTTTGTGATGGCTGCCGAGGAATGTATGAGATACAGCTTTAACAAGTTCATGGTCCTTGTAAATTGACAAGAGCAAAATGTAGTCATGGCTGTGAGAAAAGGAGGCACAAAGTGCTGTCCAGAAACAATTAGAAGAAAAAGGTTACCAAGGTAAGTGGATGAGGATCCAAATGATGCATCACATTGGGTCCTTTTGATGTAGACTCCACAGGCAATTTACTCCAAAATATTTGTTTATGTATTTATTTACTTATGATAAGTAGGTCAAAATGTTCGAGTCTGATGCCAAGCCTACTTACTTCAACTTGTTCTGTCTACCTCTAAAGGGATTAGTTGAAACTGGTGAGAAAGTGTGGCGTTCCTGTTTCTGAGAATAAGAAGAAAGGTCATCTCTTGAGTATCCATTCAGGAAAAAAAAAAAACAGGCAGTGAGGTTTTAGGGACAGAGAAGTAGAAAGAAGTTGGTAGTAAAACTCAGAGAGGAAAAGGTCCTTGGAAACAACAGTATGACAAGCAACTATGAACATGGGAAACCCTGCCACACAAAACTTTGTTTCTTGATTGGATTAACATTTGAAGAGGGATGAGTAAGATTTTTAGGGAGCGATTTTTCTACCATCCTTTTTTTCCATCAGACAGGTAAGATTTCCGCATCCTACATTGTATCAAAATAACTTTTATGACTCACTTCACTTTCCTGCTTATTCTTCAGGATTCTGAATGGAATAGTTCTGGTTAACAAATTAATTTGTTTATTACAAACATTTCATTTTTCTTCTCCTTTCTCTCTCACTTTTAAAAGTTTTCTGTCTACCCCTACTTTCCTCTCTTTGACTCCTCCTCTCTTATTTTTTTCTTCCTTTCATATTTCTTTATTTCTATCCATTCTGCCCTTATTTTCTGTCTTTATGTGTTACTTTCCCTTCTCTTGATGCTTTTGTTCTTTCTCATTTCCACTGCCCCATTCCTCGACTCTCTTTCCCATTTGGTTTCCTTTAACTCTCTCCAATCTCATTATCTCTCTCATTTCTCTTAATCTTATCTCTAAGCTCTCCCAGTTCTTGCTTTTAATCTTTGGCCAATTCTTGCTTAGGTACCTGTTCAAAACCATCCAAAGAATGCAACTAGGTAGAAATTGTGCTAGGGCTAATATTTACTTCAAATAGATCTCAAACTTTGCTCAAATATTCCAAGTCAACAAATATTTATAAAGAAGCTTCTATCCATCACATATTTTGTTTGATTTCAGTTTGCAAACGTTCATTGTCTTTTACAATTTTGCCAAGAAAGAAGGGATGATTATTATCATTTTACAAATAAGGAAAGGGAACTGAGAGATGAGGTTCAGAAAGAAGAGGAGCATGACCCAAATCATATACTAGAGAAGTACAGAATTATTATTTGTATCTGATTCCAAACCATATGTTATTCACACTTTACTGGCTGTGCATGATTAATATCTACCCCATAGCTGTTTCAGAGAGCTGAAATGGAGAGTACATGTGAAGGAGGGGATCAAGGAAAAGGATGACCATGTAATATAAGCCCCAGTTTTTGCCCTATCTGGTAGATATACTACCCCAGGTTTTCAACACTTATTACTTCAGTTTCAAACTTCTTTCTCTTTTCCCAAGCCAGTCTTAGAATGGCAGAAACAAGTTGTATTGCTTATACCTGGAGCCTGATACTATATTCAGTGACTATTATATGCCTTCCACTTTTGCCTAGCCTCTTTTATTGCTAATTTAATCTGACAAGTGTTGCTTGAGGAGTGAGTTATATGTGTCAGTGTAGCCCTCGATACTCAATATTCTATCCCTTTTCTTCATGTTTGTTTAATCCATAAGCCTGACTTCCTACTTGGCTATCCTGCCTCATACAGCTCTAGATCTGGGACTCTGAGCACATGTTCACAGCCACCTCTAACTTCAGCTTTCCCATTCTGAGGGTAGGTTCCATTCCTGTGCCTCTCACTCTTCACATCCATTAATCATACCTGATGTCCTATAACTGACCATGTAGTGGGAAAGTGGCCCACAATTATTCTCTGCCTTGCTTTGCCATTGCTAAGCTACTATATCTACTAGCAGGCAGTGATAATGGTGTTCACCATCACTTCACTCAGAATGATCTTCCCTGAGTCTATTTCCTCCCCCACAGGACAATGTCATTAAGGTCTTGGAAATCCTGGCAGTCTTATACCTGATTCATAAAGACAGCAGAATTTAACTGCAATTGGAGGCGTGAGCCTTGTCTCCTCCCCCATCGCATCTTATCTTGTTTCTGCAGCTACAACCCAGGCCGGAATTAATTAGGTGCTACACGTTTCTCAGGTACAGCATAACCTTTTCATAGAGAACTCTGAGTGACAGATTCTAATTTATAAGTTTTATTCTGGTGCATAGACAAACACTGCCATGCTCAGATTGTATCCTTTGAAGGTTATAGCATTTAGACCCCAAAGCTCTTAATTTTATTGGAAATGGGAGAAAAAATGTCACACAAATATTTCATTTTGAAGCCTAAAGATTCCAACACACACCTCTCACTACAATTATTGCCATGCACTCCTTTTTACCATAATCTGAAAGTCAGTTGTAAGCGGGCCCAAGTCCCTCCTATATCTGGTTTTGAGGTGCAGAGAAACAGAAGAAGGCTTCATCCACCCTTGTGATGCTTTGAAGAGTATAATGTTGCTATGTCACATCAATGGGAAGGAATAGATGGGAAGTTCTAGCACAGTCAATGTAAAGCCAGAAGCATTGTAACAAATAAGATGAAGTAATTGAGGCATCTTTCTTTTTTTATTATTTTAAAATAAAAGAACAAAAACATAATAACAAACACACACAAAGTAGCATAAGAATAGTACAATCGAAACTGAGTTACAGACAAGGTGACAGGGAATCAACAATGGTTGTTGCATTACATATTAATAACTTCGAAGTATATATTCAGGAACATAGATATAGACATGCAAAATTGATCAAACAATTAATCATTAAATATTCCTTACAATAAAGTGAGCTAAGTCAGTAGTACAACTACGTTAGATATGCTGCATATACATACATACTTACTTACATATTTTTTATATAATTTTTCTTTTTTATTTAAAGTGTGAAAGAAAAAGAACTACATCAACAACAGAAAAACAAAACAGAAAGCATTAACAAAGAGACACAAAGTAACACAATAAAAGTATAATAAGAATTGAATTATAGACAAAGCAACAGAAAACCAACAATAATTGTTGCATTGCATAATTGATATCTTCAAAGTGTATGCTCAGGAGAACACATATAGACATACAAGATTGATCAAACAACCAGTCATCAACTATTCCTTACCATTAAGTGACATAATACAATAGTAGAATCATGTTAGCCATCCTGCACATACGTATATAC
>PVLD010030046.1:0-17314 GCA_004027595.1 Dinomys branickii
CTCACCAGCATTTATTATTTATTGATTTCTTAATGCTAGACATTCTTACTGTGGTGAAATGAAATCTCAACGTTATTTTAATTTGCATTTCTCAAATGACTAATGGTGTTGAACATTTTCTCATGTATTTATTTGCCATTTGTATTTCTTTATCTGAGAAATGTGTATTCATCTCAGATGCCCATTTTAGGATTAGATCTTTGAATTTGGGGAAGTTCATGTTTTTTAATTTTTTATATGTTATAGATAGAAGACCTTTGCCTGAGGGACAGCCAGCTAGGATTTTGTCCTAATTTGTGGGTTTTCTTTTTACTCTGCTGGTGCTTTCTTTAGATGTGCAAAAATTTTTCAGTAAGATGAGGTCGCAGTTACTGATTTTTTGAAGTGTTTCCCTTGTGGTTTGATTTTTGTTCATGAACTCTTTGCCTACTCCCTATGTCTTCAAGATTTTTACCTACTTTCTCTTCCAATAGATTTACTGTTTCTGTTTTAATTGATATCGTGATGTTTTATAGTTTCAAAATTGCTAAACTGTTTCTAAATTACATGTACCACTTTGCATTCCTTGCTAGCAGTGTATCTTCTCCCATGCCCTTACCAGCAATTGGTATTGTCTTTTTTATCCTAGCCATTCTATAGAAGTTGTTGTAGCTTTTGTCTTCTTCCTGTTTCAGTTTGAAACTTCATGCCATGGCACCATGTACAGACAGTGACCCTAACGAGTATATGTGAATTTGCATTTGCAGTGATAGCATTCAAGGAACCTAATTTCAGATGGCACTCCTATCCTCTCTGCTTTGTATTTTTCAGAAATTTGCCTGGTTTGATGAACACTACAGTGTTTTGCTGTGTTAAGTTCATATAAATCAAGGTTCTCCAGAGAAACAGAACACATAGATTATTGACAAACAAAGGAAATGGTTTACATAGCTGTGGAGGCCAGAAAATCTGGAATCTGTAGGGCTGGCTGGCAGAATGAAAGAGCAGCAGGGTTGGAGCTCTGCATCATCAGTGGATACTAAAATTCTGCAGAATTTCTTCAGCAGAGACCATTAGTTTTTCTCTTAAAACCTTTGAATTGGATGAAGTTAATTCTATTACTGAGAATCATCTCACTTATTTAGAATCCTTTTAAAGAGTATTGATATCTATGAAGTACAATTCCAGAAACAGCTGCGTTGAGGTTTGAATAACTGGGTACAGTAGCTTATTCAAGTGGACACATGAAACTAATCCCTACAGTATCTCTTGGAGGAAGAGTTTCAATGTAAAAGATAATTCATTTTCTAATAGCTAAAATAAATATTTCAAGACAATACCTGCTTTGACTGTTAAGAACAAAAAATAAATGGCTATTTTTGTAAAGGGACAAGTTTTCAAGCAAAGAAAAATCAGTTGGTTCCCAGTGATCATTACGGTCAAGACTATTGGTGCAAGACCATATTATTAAATCATGTTTGGTACACAAAAGAAAAGTCAAAATAGGTAGAAAGAAAAGTCTAATACCTGAATACCAGGAAAGAATAGAACCCAAAATATTCTATATATCCCAGACATAAACTTTTCAGTAAGTTTAGTTTCTTCTTATAGTAGAAGGTAAAATTTTCAATAGAATCAATAGGGTCAAAGAAATAATTTTCTCATTTCTATTTATTTTTACATCAAACTTTTATTCATGTTAATTGTATATAATAATGAAATGTACTGTGATATTTTCATATAGTCATACAGTGTGCATCAAACATATTCAGTCATCCTTCTTCCACGCTTATCTCCCCCACCGTGTGCCCATTTGTACTAAGGAATGATATTGTGAAAGCGCACACATACTGTATCAAGGAAATGGTCTGTGTAGAACAATTATGAAAATACCTTGAGGATGTTTAAACTTAATTTGGTCATATTGATGCCTTTAAATTGATTTATGTAGGATGAGTTATTTTAAGTCATCTTGCACTAAATTTTCCCACTTATACCAAAGCACATATGAAGAAATATCTACAGTAAGAAAAGAAACAGCTATTTGAGGCAACTCTATGTAAAGTTTATAGTGGAAGAAATATGTACACATTTGATTTATCACCTTTGCTACTTACATTGATCACATTTGTAAGGCAAATTCTTCCTTTCATCTGCATTTGGAGATCCAGTTTGCAATTTGGTATTAACAGAAAAAATGAAAGCTTTGGTAAATGGCTGTGTCAATGAAAATTATTTTCAGCTGCTCTTCCCTGTGGCTAATAATGGTTTTACTTTCATCAAAGAATTATATTCTGAGGCTGAAATCAGAATATGTCTGAAAGCGGTGAAATCATCCTTAATTAATAAAAAAATGACACCACTCAGGACACATGATGACTATGTACTTTCATTGAAAACTACAAAATAAAAATACTTCTAACCAGTTCATCACAATTTGTAATATTACCTTGTGGTAACTATATGTTAACTTTAAAAAAGATAGAAATTTTAAAAGTAGAGATGTAGCTCTGTAGTAGAAGACTTTTCTAGCCTGAACAAGGCCCTGGGTGTACTCACCAGTACAATAAAAACTTAACAGAAATTTAAAATTCCAGTCATACACATGAAGGAAGACTTATGAGCCCCCAATAAATGAGACTCCTCTATTCCCGAGCATGTTAGCGTAAGTCAGCAGTACATTAGGGTTCTTCATCATCAACTATATTGCAGTAGATGCGCCTTCAGTGTCCTTTACAGTTTGTTCTTTGTTACTCTACCTTAAAAATCTCTATCAGTGACAAATTCAGACCATGGTGACCTTGTATTTAGTGTTATTTTTCCATTTTTTTCTTTTTTACTCCTTTTTTTCTTGGTGGTACTAGGTATAGAATCTAGTGTATCACACATGTTAAAGTAATACTCTACTATTAAACTGCACACCTAGCCTGTAATTTATTTTTATTGTGCATTTTGGATGAGAAATTGAAAAGAGATATTAGTGGATAGGAAATCTGTTGTAAAAATACGCTAGAAAATGCTTTCGGATTGTTGAAGGTAAGACAGTCATGCCAAATAGATGTTCAGTATGTTTATGATCCAAAATTAACAATACAGGACTTCTTGAATCCGTGCTGTGTTCACAAATTTTGCAAAACAAGAGGCATATCTGGCTGATTTTCAATTAGTGAGCACTTCTATCCTAATAACTTACTGCTATACTTTCCATGACATTCTTGTTTTCTTTTTTTTTTTTTTTTGGTATGGGAAATTGAACTCAGGACCTCATGCTTCCAGGCCGGCGCTGTGTAGTTAAACTAAATCCCCAGCCCTTGTTTTCCTTTGGACATCAATGAAGCCTGAAAAAACATATTGTGTTGTAGGAAGAGTTACTAATTTTTGATCCCAATTAATAAATTAAAGCATTTCATCTGTCTAGAACATGGACACCATTCCTCTGCTTACCACTCTTCTTAAACTTACTTTTCATTTTGCAGATATAGCTGAAACATTACTTCCCCTAGGAAGCCTCTTGAAAATTCCCTACCCTCCAAATGTGCAAGAACTCTATGTTGCCCAGACTTATATTATTTTCCTTCATGGCATTTAATCATCATTTTACTAATATTAACATTATTATAATTTTCAAAATACCACTGTAGATATAGCAGTGCATGGCTTCATGTGTTTTCCTTGTAGCTGAAATTTCAGATGTAATTTGCAATCTTAGTGTCATGGCAAAAGCTAACTTTCAAGCAGAAAATTACCTACAGGATTTAGACATAAAGATAGCACTGGAAATGGGAAAGGAATGCTAACTTGGGTTATATGGCGTTAATATGAACTATAGCTTTTAAAAGAAATGTTTCTGCTTTATGACAACTAATGATCAAATAGAAGTTGAGTATCCATCCTTTCAAGAAATATCATTCCTAGAATTAAGTTTAAAAAGACAATCTGATGATAGCAATAAGTTTTGGGAAACCTTATTTGTTTTTTGTGGTTTTTTAAAAATTTTTTTTGACACTTTTAAGAGTAAAAGAACAAAAACATTAACAAACAGATACAAAGTGGCACAAGAATAGTACAATCAAAGCTAAATTACAGACAAGGTGACAGGGAATTAACAATGGTTGTTGCATTACATATTGATAACTTCTAAGTGTATACTCAAGAAAACAAATATAGACATGCAAAATTGATCAAACAAATAATCATCAACTATTCCTTACAATAAAGTGACCTAAGTCAGTAGTATAACTATGTTAGATATGCTGCATATACATACATACATGCATACTTACATACATAATTCTCTTCCTTTTATATAATTGTTTTTATTTTTTTAAAGTGTAAAAGAAAAAGAATACATCAACAAAAAAAGAGGAAAGCAATAACAAAGAGACACAAAGTAGCAGAATAACAGTATAATCAAAATTGAATTATAGACAAAGCAACAGGAAACCAACAATAGTTGCTGCATTGCATATTGATAACTTCAAAGTGTATGCTCAGGAAAACACATACAGACATACAAGATTGATCAAACAACCAGTCATCAACTATTCCTTACCATTAAGTGACATAAGACAATAGTGGAACCATGTTAGCCATCCTGCACATATGTACATACATACATACCTACATACATACATACATACATACATACTTATTTGCCTCTTTCTTCCTTTTCTCCTTTCCCTCATCCAATCTGTTCTTTACTTTTGAACAGATTTCCTTCACACCTCTTAGTTTATATTCCCACCTTCAGGTTCTTACACCAGTGACACAATACGTTGCTTGCACATGTACCTCTGATTTATTTCACTTAACGAGTATGGTGTCTAATTGTGACCATCTGCCTACAAAGGCCCCAAATCTGTCCCTCTTTATAGCTGAGTAATATTCCATTATATAAAAATGCCACAGTTTTTTAATCCAGTCCTCTGTGGATGGACATTTGGGTTGTTTCCACAGCTTAGCTATTACAAATTGTGCCACTATAAACATGGGTGCATATACATCACAGTGATATGATGTTTTCAGATCTTCTGGGAAAATACCCAGAAGGGGAATAGCTGGTTTGAATGGAACCTCTAGACCTAGTTTGCTGAGAAATCTCCAAATTGCTCTCCACAGTGGTTTTACCAGTCTGCAATCCCACCAGCAGTGCAGTAGAGTCCCTATTTCTCCACAGCCTCGCCAGCATTTGTTACTGGATGATTTATTAATACTGATCAATCTTACTGGGGTGAGATGAAATCTCAATGTTGTTTTTATTTGCATTTCTCGAATGACTAAAGATGTAGAACATTTTCTCATATATTTATTTGCCATTTGTATTTCTTTATCTGAGAAGTGTGTATTCATCTCAGATGCCCATTTCTGGCTTGGGTCTTTGAATTTGGACAGGTACATGTTCTTTAATTCTTTGTATGTTCTAGGTAGAAGACCTTTGTCTGAGGGACAGTCAGTTAGGATTTTTTCCCAATTTGTGGGTGGGAAACCTTATTTGAAAACAATTGCCTAATATATCATTGTGGCAAAAACTTAAAAGTATGAGCATTCATTCAATATTTATTTTCTGCTTACTAACTGGCAAGTAATGTATTGAGTGTTATATGTAATAAAAAGAATAACACACGATTATTTTTCTTCATTAATTTACAGACTGGTAGAAAAGTATACTGAATTTTAATGTGAATTCAACATCAGAATCTTTACAAAATTCTAAGACAACTATTACAAAGCTATTGGAATTATTCAAGTATCATTTTGAATCTCAGCATGAGTATTATTTTTAGGAATAGGAACTACAGAAAATATTAAATGGTATTTCTCAGAAGGAAACAAAAGTTTTCATTGATTTAATATAGGAAACAAAGAAAGAAAGGAAAGATATTTCTAATATACTTAGCAAAAGAAGGTCATGAAAAATGGTGGTACGACTGGCCACATAATTTGAGAAAGTAAATTAGGAGGTATCATATAAATGTATTTTGCCAAGGTTGCTTCTTTTGTGATCTGAGTACCCTGAATATTGTACCCATTCAGAGTGTGTTACTCTCTTGAAAGATATTTTACATCCTTTGAACATGTGGGTGGATTTAGCATAATGTTGCAACATTTGCATTTTTTACTTACAGTGTCCTTGTTAAAACAGATTCCTAGTGCTAAACAGAGTGATGTGCCAGAAACTAACCACTTTTCACAATAAGTTCTACAGAATCTTGAGTAACCTATGTCACCCTTTATTGATGTTATGGGGAAAATGTCAGTTTTGGAGTAATATTGTACTAATGTTGAATGTCACATTTTCCACTCAGCCAGTGTCAGGATTTGGAGGTACTACTGGCTCATCTCTCTAAGCATCCATCTTCTAGAGTCTAAAATGAGTACCTAAATATCTATGTTGTAGGTTGATTTTGAATATTTAATCCAGTAATGAATAAAAGATATAACATAGGTCTTGTCACAAAGTAGACATTTAAAAATACCTCATTTACTTTCAAGATACACGAACTCAGTAAAGTTAATATTCTGAAAAGTTTGACGCTCATTCAAGTATGGACTAATAGTGATTGGACTGAGCACTTTTATTGGAAATAACAAATGCAAAAATGTGATTATTGCCTCAGGATTTTGAGATAAATTAAGAAATACATTGAAGCATTCTGAGTAGTGTTTTATAAATGAAAAAAATTGTAAAATGACTCTGGACTCTTGACTGGATTTTCTTGTTTAAATCTTCTCTCCCCTAGGGATGTCTCCCTTTGATTTTGTTCAAAATACTGTCTTTAATTTCTATTTCAACTTACCAGTAAGTTTTTTAAACAATGAGGCTCCCCTGGACTCTTTCACTTTTTCTTTTGCTTTTATGTCTACATTCTAGTTCTGTGCCTCTGTGCTACTAACACCATTCTCTTAAAAATTATTAAGTGACTAGGATGGGTGAAAGGGGAAAGGAAATGGGAAAAATGCAAGTCAGTTATACTTCTAGTATCTCTTAGTTCATTAAAAGGAAGGTTGGTGCTAATATGTATTGGAGAAATTTTTACGTCCATATCGTGTACCCTGAGCAACTACTTTAAAAATAACATGCAATGTATTAAGGATTGCTATTGCCCTATTATTTTGTTACAAAATTTTGTTTTATCTTTGTTCTATAAAATAAAAAAAGCAGCCAAAACCTGATGGCTTAACACAGCAAAAAAAAAAAAAAAAATCATTAAGTGATTTGATTAAAAGATAACACATTTAATGACCCCTTTTGTATTCTCATCCTGTTGGTGTATCAGAGGATATGGAAACACCTGCATATGTATGGTGCATTTTCCATATTCACTAATCTTGAACAGAGATTTAAGCAAGATATTACATGAAAATGGATTAATTCTGCAGCAGAACACAAACTTGCACAAAATATGCAGAATAATTATAGATTTCAAAGAACTGTCATACCTAGATGTCTACTCTGATAATGCTAACGATGTTATCTTGCTGAAGTCTATTCTTACCATACTCTCCTGGTTCTCCTTTCATCAGAGTGTTTCTATTCAGATTCCCTTTCTTGCTTGACTAACTCTTTACATGCTGTTTCCCAAGACTTTATCCTTGTCCATCTGCTGTTCTTTAGGGCTGAAGGCACAACATAATCTGGAATCTGTAGTAGCAGACAAAGTAGGACATCAACATTGGCTGTAACTGTTCCATATTTACTGTTGAGTCATTAGACATACGTTTGAGCAAATGGAATTGAACATTGCACACCTTCTGATTCAGTAAATTGTCAATTGTAAGAGCCACTGGTCTACTTGCGCCTCTGCTGAAACAATAGCTCACAGCAGGAAGCAGAGAGCACCTGGCATTCTAAGACAGGAAGCTTGGTAGAGAAGCTTGGGGAGTCCCAACATTGGATGTATAATGAAGGTGTCGGATTTCAGTCATCTTGTTTGAGGTGAACAGTTATATACGAAGGGAAGAGGCTGGGTGCTGCTGCTTTATTTCTGTTTGTTCCTTTTGCTACCTACTATGACAAAATGATGAAAGACATCTTGAAGTTATTTGACAAGTCTGTTCTCTACTAAATGCTTCAATGCTTTCAGGCCAGCATTGAAATATGCATATTAGAATGGAAGCAGCACCTTTTAGTGGCAATGTCAATGACAAATGAAAGGCCTTTATTTGGAATACCTCTTAATCAGCAAAGATCACTTGAGCATCTGCAACTACATTTCAGCAGTGAGTCTGCAAAGGCCCCCTCCCCATCAAGAGCAACGGTAATTCATCTATTTGACAGCACTGCTCTGTAATTGTACTATTCACAAAGCACTCGTTTCCCACAGTGCTATGCTCTACTTACATCTTTTAGTACGTGATAGAATTTAGTTTACTATGATAGTGAAGGGCATATTTGGAAATAGATTGAAAGCATCTCAATTTATCAACTATTTGAATTCTTTTTCATACCATCCTTACTCCTTCCCTCCAAAATGAGAAAAATACATGTATTTCTGAATTTTAGAAGAAAATCATTCCAGCTTTCTTTTGTATGATCTTATCCTCCTGAAACATAACCTGGGGAATCTGTTGATAACCCTTTTAGGAACAGTCTGGCCTAAAACTACATATATTTTCCATTCCAATTCTTGGTTTGTCCAAATTGGTTCTTTCTCAAAATGCTTTTGTGTCTTACCCTTGCTCCAAGGAGTGGACATATCACAGAGCAAGTGCGCATGTTATTATCTTGTGGTTCATTACCAAAAGTACTAGTCACACTGACTTTTTATTTGGTTTTGTGACTTTGAAAACTGTATGGTCTTTATATTTTTGGTTAAAGATGTTTTGTACATATTTATGAAATTTGACTTTAACGATGGTTGATACTTTTAAATGAGTCAGCTTTCACACTGCACTGATGGCTACTTATTAGCAGAGTATCTGGAAATACCTTGTGTTGAACCTTTGAAATAAGGCAGGTTTCTCATACTCTATTGTCAAAATAATAATCTAGAGATCAGGTGATGTGAAGTACTTTGACAGTTTTTATTTTTCTTTTTTGCTTTTTTTCTTTTTCTTTTTAAGACAAAAGAATGGGGATATATAAACCAGTATATCACAAAAACCAATACAGGAAATATCCTATTATAGAGAAGATAGTAGGGAATTGGCATTGGATCCTGTATTACATGATATTATCTTTGCATTCGTTAAAACAGAAGCAATAAAGGAAATACTAAATTATAGAAAGGATAGTGGAGAATTAACACTGGATGCTGTATTATGTAATGTTATCTTCACCTTTATTACTCATTTATACAAATGATGGCTCATTAGATTAATCAATTATCTCCACCTCATCTCCGTTGTTCTACCACCGTGTCAGTCATCTTCCCATTGGTAATAACTGTAGTTTTTGGTTTATTTATTCCCTCGTACTCTCCCATTGGGAAGAGACTTGGCTGCTTTGAATTATGCTGTATAGAACATGGGTGTTCACAAATTGCTATGGCAGGTATTAGAGAAGCACCCATCCTCAAAGAATTGGCAAGCTTTCTCAGCCTTCGGATGTTGGGTCCAGTAGGTGAGGTTACACAGCGGACCACCAGGCCCTGCCTCCATACAGTGTGTCCACGTCCAGAGGCTCAGTCCAGTCTTCAGGGCCACTTTCACGGAGGCGGGCATATGGCCTGGCTCCTCCCGGGGGGAACCGCCTCCCCAGAGGGCAGGGCATTCTGCCTGGCTCCCCCGGAGGGACTGCCTCTTCCGAGGGCCAGGCATTCCACCTGGCTCCTCCCTGAGGCATCAGCCCTCCCCAGGGCGTATAACCCGGCTCCACCCTGGGGTGGCCACTGCTTTCAGGGATTGGGTGGACTGGTAGGGCTATCCCCCTACAGGCCACCAAGCTCCCCACAGAAGCCCCTGGTGTCCCCTCTGTAGGCATTCTATGACTCTTTGGAGACTATTCCCCAGTTAGAGAAGCGAGTGTGCACCTTAATTTCATGTCTTCACCTCCTCCCACCTCTCAAGCTCCAGTGTTGTTATTCCCTGCCCCTTGCGGCTGGGCATTGGGTGCAATTTAGCTGCTGGGCACAGGTGGCGTGAGGTCTCCCCCACCTGTGCTCACTGTGGTAGTCCAGAGTGTGTACTAAGTTTAGTTACTACTTCAAGGAGAGAATTGAGGGATTTTCTCGGGTCTGCTGTGTAGAGTATGTTGTGTGTCAGGCTCCAGGACTGCTGCTTTTCGTGTAGTTTGACGCTGTGGGTTCTTACAAGGTTCATATATGTAAGCAGTGTGAAGACCCTCTTGGTGCTCATATTAGTAGTTTAGGGTGAGTCCTGAAGCCCATGGACTCAGCCCGTTGTTGTCAGAAACACATGGTGAATGGTCCCCAAGACAGTTGGAGAAGTTTCTCAGGACTCAGAATATTTTGTCATCTCTTGATTTCCAGAACTGCTGTTTTTCTTTTGTATATCTTGACTTTGGCCGCTCTTGCTGACTCATGGTTTTTTGTGTTTTTTTTTTTTTTCCTAGGTCCCTGTCTAGGCTCTTGGAGGGCCGACCTGCGGGGGAGGGCAAGGGAGAGGGATCTCAGGGTGTGGGTAGGTGGGTCCTCGGGGCCCTAGCACAGCAGGACCACATGATTTTCCAGGGCCCACAGCATTTCCCTGCCCTCCGGCGTTTCCATGGAATCTTGACCCGTAGCACAGGCATGTCTGCCCCTAGCATGCCTGCGTGCAGAGGGGGCCACATGCGTGCCGGCAGTGGGGGCATGGCTTTATAAACTGCATCAGCTCTGAGTCTGACCTGTGTGGATTTTGAATGACGTAGCTGGGCCACGCCCTGCGACTCCTCTGGCCCAATTAACCAGCCTGCCGCTGCTCAGCCATGTTTGCGGCTTTGTGAGCAGCAGTTTTGAGGCTCCGCCTCGTCGCCGTGGAATGGACAGTGGCGGCTCCGCCCCTTCCCAGGAGCCTGGTCTCCGAGCCCCATCCCGCGGCTCTCGCGTGACGTATCGTTCATGTTGCTGGACTGCAATTCCCAGTTTGCATTGGTCTCGGGTCTGAAGTGGGGGGTGCCGTGGAGCCTCCGTTCGTCTGGATGCACGTCACTGCTCCCTCTCCATTCTCTGCCTCGGTTCTGGTTATAGTCAATCCCGGGTATCTGGTTCTGACATTGTGGCCACTCGAGTCTGTTCTTTGGGAGGGATGCTGTTTGCTATTGCTATAATTCAGTTTTTGGGTGGCAAACCTTCTAGAGAGTTTTTCTCTTGCCATCCCAGTCGCCGTCTTCCTGGAAGTCAACAGTTTTTATTTTTATTTCACTCAAATAAATTTCAAAAAGCATTTCTCTTAAGATGCCTTTCCATTTTGCCTTTTATTGCATGAACTTGAGTCTGAATCAGTAAGCAGAGAATTACCGCAAACTTTTACATCTCAGTCAGAGAGCGTTGTAATGCTTGATAGGTGGTTCTTCTGTAACATGCATTTTCTGTGCACTGAGGACTTTGCTGTCAAAATCGTGCTATGGACAGCATTTATATTTTTCCAATTCATTAATACTACTATTTTGAGCAGCTATAGTTGTCCTCCTTAGGAAGTGTAAATAAGGACCAAAATGTATAATAGATATTGTGAAAGAAAAAGAAAATGGTCAAATGGGAAGGGGAACTGGGGAGGGGAAGGGGGAAAGGAAGGAAGGGAAAGGAAAAAATGGGAAAAGAAAGAAAAATGTAAACAAAGCTTTTGTACATAAGGGGGAGAAAAAGGGTTGAAGGGAAGGTAGGGGAAAGGGGAAAAAATAATCAAGTTATATCATGTACAAGCACAATTTCCCTATAATGAGGTGATCATTATATATATCTAAAGTGTACCGATAAATTTAGTTAGTAAAAAAAGTTGCCAAAGAATTCTACTGATGGTAAAATAACATAAAATAAATTTTAAAAGCAGCATAGTACTACACAGATGAATATATTCCTTATATTGTATATTAAGTCTATATATGTTTGGTTTTCCAAATACAAATACAAATATGAAATTAATTTCATTGTTTTTCTACTCTGCATGAACAGAAATTATATATAGTATCTGGCACGGAGAAATGGACACAACACTTGATGGATTCTTGGGAGATTTGGGTTCTAATCTTACCTCAGACACCAAAGAGTTTGTGATATTGGGTAAGTCTTTTCCATTTGGACCTTTGTGTATAGGGTGGGGCTAAAGAGGCACTGAGTCCAGGGCCTTTGCACTGAGCTGTAACCCAAGCGCTTTTCATCTTTTATTTTCAGTCAAGGTCTCTTTAAATTTCCCAAGATGGACTTAAACTTTGCCATCCTTTTGCCTCAGCCTCCCAGATGGCTGAGATTACAATCATGTGCCACCATGCTGGGCTACATTTTTCCCCTCATCTCAGACTATAATGTAGTTCATTAAGAGGTGTTGGATATAAAACCATTTTTCATGGATTAAAATCTTGTCTTTGTTACTTACCAGATCTGTGACCTTAGGGAAGTTACTCATGTGTGCCACAAAAGAGATAATAATCTTAATTGGTAGGGCTGTTGGGAGGATTAAGTTCGTGAAGGCAGAGCAATTTGAAAACTGTCTGGCACTTACAAAATACTCACTAAACATTAAATGTACTAATCTGGAAAATCTGATCTGTGGACCAGACAAGATTTCTCATCTTCTAATTCTATATTTCTATTTTTATAATTGTGTATAAGCTAATTAAAAACAATCTGTGTGAAATTTTTCTCTGAGTATCTAGCACATCATTTTTCATATAGCTCATGATCAGAAATACTTGATGAATTAAATAAGATGAATAGAAAAACATGTTACAGCAAAAGGACAACTCTACATTATCTATTGTTGACAGAAAATTTCACACCTTCATCTTTTGAAAACATAGAACTTAAAGGAAATAATTTTAAAGCATTTTATCAAGATAAACTATACTCTTAATTTGTTGACTGACTTTCAGATACTTTTTCCAAGGTGGAAATTGATATTCTAAGTAGAAGTATGATTGCCTGAGAAGCACAGTACTTTAAAATTGAATAAATACACTTCCTTAACTTAGGCAGTTAAAAATGGAAGGAAAAGTACATTTAGAAAACAATATATAGTATTAGCAGATGGTAAACCTAACATATAAAATTCACTTTACCATTCATTTCTGCCTCCTGTGGATATGTGGTTACTCCATGTTCTCTTAAAAATGTATACCACTTTGTTCTCATGACTAGCAGAAACGGGATGATATGCAAAACAAATAGATGATTGAAATAATTTCAAAAGTCCGTTGAATACTAAGGCAACCCTGTATACTTGTATCATAATTAGGATATATGACTCACAGTAATTAACACAATATAATATAATGATATATGTATGGGACTTTCTTCTTAATGGACTATGAGTTTTTGGAAACAAGGACTGTGTATTGATCTCTGTGTCACACGGCCTAGTTCATTTCCTGATGCAGAGCAGGTGACAATAAATGTTTATGGAATGAATATTACATAGAAACAATGGGAAGAAAATATGCCCATGGAATAAGTACTTACATAGAAAAATGGGAGGAAAAAACAAATCACCATTACCTTTATCTCTCAAAGAACTGAGAAATGCCAACCAAGCATTTCTTGTCATGTGTTTGCCCTATTATTGCCTCCTTAGCAATTATTTGAATATAATAAATAAGAATGAATGAGCAGTTGGTTTGGTTTCTCAGGTATCTTAAAGAAATTTTGGTGAAGAAAGACTGGAAATACCACAGTGCTGAATAGAATTCTTAATTTAGAGGCAAAGTTGGATGCCTGGGTATAAGCAGATGAGAATCCAGTGCAGAAACAAACATCTGATCACCTGTTTCTGCTGCTTCTTTAGTGAAATCTAATGAAATGATTGATGGTCTTGAGTTATGAGAGATTTTGTCCATAGCCTTGTGAGTATTTTTCCAGTTATAGGACTCTCAGATTTCTGTGGGAAGGAGACAAGTAAAATGAATCTAAGATTCTAAGACTGTGATTTTTATGGAAAGAGATCTAGGTGGAACCTGGGATTTAAGCTAGTGCACACATACATTGATCACAGTAGCTCTTAGAAAATTGAGTAAGCCAGGTATCATGCTTTGATATCCTAGTTTCACACGTTTATCTCTTTGATAGCAAATAGACCCTCATTTTCTCTGGAAAAAGTGTCTATTTATTAAATTTAGTTATTTCCTCTTCAATACCTAAAATAATGGTCTGTATAAGTTGGTGTTATGGTTTGTGTCTGGATGTCCCGCAAAGCCTCATGCAGGCAGGGGGCAGCTTCTAGAGTTTTTGATTGATCCATGGTCCAATGCTGGGATTATGGATGTGAGTGCCACATATGCCCTGAGGCGGGTAGTTTGCACACAATATAAGGAAGGGAAAGAGCCTGCTCTCTGCCATTCCTCCCTTTTTGCTCTTGTTGTTTTTGCTGTCTTGCACAGCCATGAACCTCTGCCATGTGCCACTTTGCCTTTGAGCCAGCCAAATATGCACTGAAACCTCCACAAACTGTGAACTAAATAAATTTTTAATTTCTTAGTTCTGGGCATCAGGTATTTTGTCTCAACAATAAGAGAAAGGTAACTAAGACAGTTGGGCTTTGATGATGTAATGATTTTAATTGGGGATGATTAAAGTGAAGCATTTCAAAATATGACTCCATGATGTGGCATTCTAGGTGAGAAGATGCTGTTTAGTTTAATGCTTCCATTTAAAGCTCTAGAACCTGAAACTATGGAAGAAAATGTGCTTGCTAAAGATCATATGAATGCTAGGTCAAAGTGCTGGGACTAGCATCTGGGTCTCATGTCCAGCATTCCATTGCGGTTCCAACTATAGGCACTATCTCTTAATAAAAAGGTCAAAGTATCCTCCGTGTAAAACAAATGATCCTTAAAACTTAGTAGAAACATTTAAAGTGAAGGTGCCTTTCATAATTTCAAGCAACACAGTAAATGTCACAGTAACGTATTCTGCAGAAGTAGAGTTCTGTACATTCTGAACTTTGGTACACCATGTATTTCTTGTGTGTTGATTACTCTCCTTTCCCTAAGTTATAACCAATGTTTACAAGTTCTTCTTATAAAGCAATTTAAGAAAAATATAGCAGTAGTAGGCATTTCTAGAAAAGAGTGGAGACAAGTATGTGACAGATAATGTGGTCCTTAACATTTCACAACTAATCTTTAGTGCACAGATTGTATCATATATTACCTAGTTTATTTAGTTACTAGGTTTTGTCATCACAAGCGAAAGCTCTTATTTGATATTATTTTATTTTATTATTTTGAGAGAGTCTAATCTGCCCAAGGTGACCTTAATTTTGCCATCCTCCCTCCTCAGCCTTTTGTGTGCTGGGATTACAAGTACATGCCACTGTGTCAGACACAAACTACATCTTAAATGATCTTCTTGTCATGTTATTTTAGAAGTAGGTGATCCTTATAAATATATTTTGAATGGGTGAATGACTTAAAGCTTACCTTTGACACCTTTTGAATTGTACTATTAAAGTTTTCTTTTCTAAAAATTATTATAATTGATTACTTTTCATTATTTCCCTTACTTGGAACTTAACCTGTAGTAAGCAGTGGATAGGAAACATATAGGAAGCCAGGGATATGGTCATCTGTTCATCCCTGAATTTCTGGCATATTTCACAGTGCTTAACAATAATAGTAAATGGTCAATAAATATCTGGTGAATTTTGAGTGGAAACCTATCAGTAGTAGTATTTATCTCTCCTCCCACAAAATATTTCTATAGATTCAGGACTTGGCAAAAGAACAACAAATTAATCTCTCATATGTTGAATTTGAAGAGAAAATGTAAGATATCTGGCATTGATGTCTTGTGCTATCCCTCATGCATGTATCACAAGGGTTGCTAGCTAACACATTTGTTTGCACACAGCCATTGGCCCCTAGAACACACACTTGGAATGGTTGTCATTAGTGTAATTTAATATCAGTGTAATTTAAAATTGAAATAGGGATCTAGAGTTTTTTCCTCTATATAATTTCCTATTGTTTTTAAATATCATTTCCCAAAGACCTGATATAATTAGTTTGTTTGTGCCAAATTCATGAGTTGGATTGTTCATTGTTTCTCCAGAAAACTCATGCTAAACTGGATATTGAGGAAGAGATGAAAAAATTATTCTAATAAATGTGGTATTTAGGACTGGTTAAATACAGACTGTGTAGACTTAACAAATATGTAAAGTATTTCTACTTGAAAGACTTGATCAACACTTCCCAAAAGAAGATACTCAGATGGAAAACAAACTCATGAAAGTATGTTAAGTATCATTCATGAAAAGAGAAGTGAGATATAGATCACAAAGATATATGCTATATATCTAAAAGAATGACTAACATTTTAAAAAATGGTTGTAGAAGGTGCTGATGAAGGTACAGAGTAGTTGGAAGGTTTATATCTTGCTTGTGACATCACAAAATGATACTGTTACTTTACAATAATATTTTTCAATTTCTTATAAAGTTAAATTTAAACTTGCCATACAAAATATTAGTCCCACTCAGAGCAATTTATCCAAGAAAAATTAAACTTATGTCCACAAAAGACATATATGAATGTTCAAACAAAACATTATAATAGCCCTAAATTGGAAGCAGATCGAATGCTCAGCAAGTGCTGATGGAATAAACAGATTGCAATGTATGCCTTTGACTTGGGACTGCTCCTCAATAAAGAGACAACTGCTGATACGTGCAGCAGCACAGAGTCTTAAACACGTTATGCTAATTGAAGCAAATCAAACATAAAGATGGCATACTGTATGATACCAATGATATGAAATTCTAGCAAACCAAATATATAGTGATGAAAAGCAGATCTTTGGTTTCTATGGCCCAAGTGAGGGAAGAAGGGAATGACTAGGACAAAAGACTGAAGAAACATTTTGTGGAGACAGACTGTTCTATATTTTGATTATAATGATGGTCACATGATTATAATTTTCTAATCTTTAATGGATTATATATTTTAAATTAGTGGCTTTTATTATATGTAAATATGCTATTAAAGTATGCTTTAAAAATGATAACTTCAAAAGGCTCCCCCCACTATCCAGTCATATTTCTTCAAAAGACTCACAAATAGTCTTTTCTTTGGTATTTTTAAAGGCATCTGCTAAAGCATAAATCATGCCCAGGATATATATCAAGTTATTCTTCATTAACACCTTGTTGTGAATTTGTCCATCTAGCTTTTAGCCTGCAGTTTTGATATATAGTGACAGTGTAAAAGAGACATAATCAATTGTGACAAAATAAGGTATAATT
>PVLD010030047.1:0-17300 GCA_004027595.1 Dinomys branickii
GCGACTGGGGCTTTCCCACGTCTCGCCCCGGCAGCCTGGTCCGCCCTACCACATCTCCCCCGGCATCTCAGAGAAATACGCCCAGTCTAAACTTCCCAGCCGAGGTCCCGGCATTCACGCTCGCCAAGTCTGTCTCGAGCTGGTGGTGTTTATCAAGGAGGTTCGCTCCCTTGCTGCTCACCTGGTCGCCATCTTCCCCCTTCAGTTTTCGCTATGGTAGTTTTTAATGTGCAGATTTTCATTGTATTTTAGAATGTAAATATTTATTTAAAATCAATAGACCTTAATAACCTTTTCTATCTTAACATCTGTACTCTGCAGTTTCAGCAGTGTAAGTATTTTTAAATCAATGATATGATTCCTTTGGAATCTATTCTGCTGTGCAATATAAGATCTTGATCCTGAATACTGTTAATTTGTCCCAGTATCATTTATTAGATCATGTCTTTTCCTCGATGACTGAAAGGCCCACGTTGATGCTCCCCTGAATTCTGGTGTGCACTGTGGTTTGTTTTGAACTTCTATTTAGAGCTATAAGTCAGCTGTCTCTTCACATATATGAGCCATCCTATTTTAGTCAGTAATATTATCTTTCTTACTGTTTTATATTTGTATGACCCTCATCCAGTTGTGCAAATAGCTACCTCTCACTGTACCTTCATACGGTACAGAAAAGAAGAGCACCTGTCTCACGTCTCTTCTAGTAAGGGCACTAATCCCACTCTTGAAAGCTCCACCCTCTTGATTTAATAACCTGCCCAAACCTGCGCTTCCTAGTACATCACACTAGGGATCAGGGCTTCAGCATATAAATGTGGGAATGACACATCTATTTAGTCCATGACAGCCACTTCTCCCTACCATGGGAGATGAGAGGGCTGCTTTATATGAAGGATATTTGCTTAGAAAAGCCAGTCCTGGGGGTGGAGCTGTGCCAGTTTTCATTTAAATGAGAAGGTGAGACTGTGATAATTATCTGAGTCTGTAGCAGCAGTGACAGAGTGTAGCAATGAAATGAAGCAAAGTCAAAAGCCAAAAGGTTGTAGCATTCTTAGGTGGCTAAAGTCTGTGGCCTCCGGGACTCTTAGCTTTAACGTATTTCTTTTTTAAAAATACAATAAACAATCCATAGCTTGGAGGCAATTTTTTCTGTTTGGAGTTTTCTTTACTGAAGTTATATTTATTATGATGGACTTTGGCTTATATAGCTCAATAATGGGCCAAGGTTTTCATTTTAAATCATGTCTGTATTTGTTACTGGAGAAGATGTATTAGATTGTTAGCAGAAACAATATGTTGTTCTGGGATATTTTGTAAAAGATCATTATGAAAGTATGTTTGCTGTAACTAAAAAACATCTGTGGTGTACTTTACAGTTATAGCACTTGGAAGATTTGACTGACATATCAGATGCTGATTATTCTGACAATGAATTTGTGTTTCCAGTTATTACTAAAATGACAGAGCCACAGGGTGAATATTAGTTTGTTTCTCATCACACAGTATGGAAATATTGTCAATTGTAATATCCCGTATAATTTACCTTCCAAGGATTCCTTCTGAAGAATTAAGAGTTGAATCATTGGACATATACCTTACTACTAAAATTCCTGTATAATAAATGGTATAATATTTACTGAGCTACTATTTTTAAGTTATGAGGTTTTATTAAACACATATATTATTGCAAATTATGGGAATTATATGTGTGTGATGCTTTGTTTAGATAAGAGAATTATTAAGATTAATCAACAAACATAGTTAAGAAAGAGAACAGCTGGAACTAGGCACTGAGGCAGAGTTTTGCGTGAAAACATTTATTAGGCATCAAAATCTGTGAAGGGAAGGAAGGTCAAAAAGAACTGGCTGGAGAATGAAACCAAGAGGTGACCAAAGCTGCCAGTATCCAGCTGACAGAATGCACAGTAACAAGCATTGACTATCAAACTGTTCTGAAGAGGGACAAGGAGCTCTGGGAAGAGCACACCTTGGGTAGAGGTTGTCTGAGGTTGAAGCAGAGCCTAAAGGAATTAAGGCCCGGAGTTTATGTACTGAGCACCTGCCTTCATTGAGCCCTTCTCTGAAGGAAGATCAAACCCCCATATTCCTCTTTGCCAACTGCAAGCATGGGCATGAGGAACATGTGTATCTCCTCCAACTTCCTAGATGTAACAACATCTGCACCCTCTTCCTAGATCTAACAATATCTGCACCCTCTCCCTGGTGTTTGTTTCCAGTGTGTAGAGATAGTTTGACAAGTTGATTACTGATGGAAACTGGGTATGAATTTCTATTTCTGAGATTTAGAGACCAAGGGGATTGGAGATGAATCAGGAACTGAGGCTGAAAGATAGAAAGACAATTAAAAGTGTTCATTAACTGGTAGATACTTGGGGGAGAGCAGCCTAAGGAAGGACAAGTCATGCATGGAAAAAAAGTGTGTAAATATGAATTGGATCCTGAAAACATATCCAAAATGGTGCTAGATCTTAAGAGGAGCTATCCACACCTGGAATCTAGATATTATTCTGTGTACTTTGGTTTTCTTTATACTAAGAAATGTTTGCAAAGCACTATCAAGAGGAAAGACTACAATGTGTAAGAAAATATATTTTTGCTATGGTAACTTATTGGCAGAGTGGATACAATGCTGCACTAAAATAAGAATTAATGAAACCTTTGTTCCCAATGTCATCCCTACCAAAACAAGAACACCAGTAGGTGATGGTAGCAAAACATAGCCAAAAACTAGCCAGTTCTGATGAGGATGGTAATGTCTCACTAGTGCAAATTAGGATCATTCTATAACTTTTCAGATGGAGTAAATGTACTATTTATTAAGCCTTCACCGTGTCCCAGATGCTGAATTTAGCACGTTGCACATTATCACAGTTCACCCAGACTTCATCCCTCTGAACCGCTCCCCCACATGGAACACTGACAGAGAGACCACGCAGTGTCAGGTCCTTGTGCAAGCAGCTTGCTTCAGAGAAGGCTGCCGTTGATCTTGTCTGATGGATTAGAGTTCATCAGGGCTGGATTCTTCACACGACCTTATTTACATCTCCTCAGAGGACAGATGGCACTTCAGGGACAAAAGCACGGGTAATGCCATCTCTAATAGTTCAGATCATCCTTCTTCAATAAGGACTCAGCTTCCTGGAAACTGCAGTGTGCTTGGGTTGCAGGGACTTCACAACTAAATCATCACTTTATTCCAGTATTCATTTGCTGTCTCACAGGTAAATTTTTTTAAAAAAAAGATACCCAGTAGATAATGTTTTCCTTGGCCCTAAAACTAAGCCAAATTTCAAAGCATCAGAGCTGTACGGAACCCTTTGAAGAGACCATCAGTTGTTCCTGTCTCCTCCGCATCCCTTTATCTTCCTCTGGTAACTAAGCACCGTCTCCTCTTCTCCCTCATGGGGAATGTACCCATTCTGTATCTCTTCACTAGAATAAATAGTACTGTAAGAAGCTAATTTAGGGGTAAAAGTAATTTAACGCTGGTGGATGAAGAGTGTTATGGCCTGCACCTAGATGTCTCCCCAGTCTCATGTGCTTTGGAGGCGTTTTGGAGCTGGCTGGATCTAGGGTGTGTGGTACTGGGATTAAGGGTGTGTGGTGCTAAATTAGTCAGTTGGTTAGACTTAGCATAGTTCTAGGTGGCACCACCCAAAAGATGGGACGGGGTAAAAGGAGCAGGCAGATGGACTGCTGCTGCCTTCTGCCTTCCCCAGGATGAGCTGTTTCTCCTCTGCGATGCAGACTATGCCACCCTTCCTTGGAGCCAGCCACTGTGAGCTGAAATAAACCTTTTCTCCTTCATCTCATGGTGCCAGGTATTTGGTCTCAGCAATGAGAAAAATAACTAGGACAAAGAGCAAGGGAATAGCAACTTCTTCAAGGCTTGAAAATACAGAAATTAAAGGGATCCCAGGTTAAATCTGGAACTTTCTGCTGAAGCTATCATAAAAGATCCCACATAGGCAATGAACCTACTTGAAAAATGGAGAACACAAAAGCTATAAAGCTCTGGACTGTTGGTTATGCCTAAAGAAAACACTCCTTTTAGTCTTTGGTTTCATGAACCAATAACATTTTTTGTTTTGCTTAATGCAGGTTAAGCTTTCTGGTCTCTCTTCCTCCTTCTCCTGACGCTTTTAGCGAAACAGCCCTGACTCTTGCATATTGCATACATTTATCTGAAAGGCATATAAGGCAGGGAGAGTGGTTTTATTCTGTCATTAGTACCACCTGCAGGGGACAGGCATAAACTTAGCCACTACCATATCATTAACTGACATACACTGTTTATGAAGAGAGAAAGATAGAAACAAAAATAGGTAATGTGATTTGCCTAGTAGCCTGCAATAAGTTACAGATTCAGGACCAACTACAAGTTTGACTCCATGACCATTATGCATTCTTGTTGTCGCCTAAATATCTTTATTTACCTATACTTATGTATCTAGCTGTCTGTATCTACAAGCTCATTAGCTATGCAGATAAGCTGAGAAGAATTTAAGCAATCACAAGAGCTGTTGCTATGAAAGAGAACAAAATAGGTCAACAGATGGAGGACAGAAAATGAAGGCAAAAAGGAACTTCAACAATACTCAGAACTGTCCAGTTTCCTCAGCTCTGTCCAAACAATGCTCAGCAGCAGCCCCTGGGCAAATTCCCATTGTTCTTGCATTATAACCTCATTCACTTGCATCCATCTAGCTTTAACTGCTCTTGCTCAGCTAGTGGTGAACTCAGTTAGACAGATTACGCAAAATAATTTGAAGTCACCTAAACTTTAGCTTAATTCTCAACACTTTCTTGATGAGTCAGAAAGTCTCAATTTTCTTATGTGCAAAAAAAGTGATGGACTGGAGTTGCACTAGACAGAATACAGAACTCAAAAATCAATTAGCTTTTTTCTCACATTCCTCCTTTTATAAGCCAAAATAATTTGAAAAGAAATTTATTTTAAAGAAAAGAAAAAAAATGGTATAAAATTTCAAAACAAGATTGTAGGAGAGTAATAATGGTTAGTTTATTCCATATTGCTGTCTTCAAAATTAGTTGCTCACATTCCAAGATATAAACATGAAAAATGGATCAGACAATATAGACATAAAATTTTCTCTTCAATGAATTAGTAGCAATTAGTAGTATAACTATCTTAACTATCTTGTGTGGTATTTTTCCTTTTCCCTTGCTTCTTTTCTCCTTTGCCCCGTCCCAGTTTCTATTTCCTTTTGAGCAGTTTCTTCTCATTTCCCAGTATTTATTGTACATCTTGGATCTTATTTGCTCTTTCAGCTTCTTAAAGTAGGGAGCTAATATGATGTTTATACATGCAAGACTGATTTATTTCACTTATGAGTGTGGCTGAATCCATTAACCTATAAATGTCTCAAGTTTATCCTCTATAGCTGCCATATCTTTTTATCCATTCCTTGGTTGATCCATTTGTGTTGCTTCCAAGACTTAGCTATGACAAATTGCACTGCTATAAACATGTGTGCACATATATTGCTGTGGCATGATGTCTTTAATTCTTATGGGAAAATGCCAAGAAGGGGAATAGCTGGCTTAAATGAGACCTCTAATCCTACGTTTTTTGAGTCTCCTCCACACTGATTTCCATAATGGTTGCACCTGTCTACACTCGCACCAACAGCCCCTCTAATATTTATTAATGGTTGATTTTTTGATGATAATCATTCTTACTGGCATGAGATGGAATCTCAGTGTTGTTTTAATTTGAATGACCAATGATGTTGAACAGTTTTCCATATATTTATTTGCTATTTGTACTTTATCATCTGAGAAGTATGTATTCATCTCAGATGCCCATTTGTGGGTAGCGTCTTTGAATTTGGAGGGGTCTAATTTTTTTCAATTCTTTATATGTTCTAGATATAAGTCCTTTCTCTGAGAGTGAGTTAGCTAAATTTTTCCCCCTCTGTGGTTGTCTTTTCATACTGTTGGTGATTTATTGTGATATTCAAAAGCTTTTTAATAAGATGAGATCCCAGTTGTTGATTCTTTGAATTGTTTCTGTGCAGTTTGGGTTTTGTTCATGAAGTCTCTGCCTACACCTATGCCTTTAAGGTTTCTACCTACTTTCTCTCCCAGTAGATTTAGTGTTTCTGTTTCAGTATTTAGATCTTTGATCCATTTGACTTTAGTTTAGTGCCTGGTGATAGCCATGAGTCTAGTTTTAGTCTTCAGCATGTGCAGAGCCAATTTTTCCAGCCTTGTTTATTACAGAGGCTGTATCTTCCTCCCAGTGAACATATTTGAAAATAATTTTATTGTCAGAATTATTTTCAACATGATATTTTCTGTGTCAAAATCTCACCTTTTGGTATCTTGAGCCACATACAAGAAGTTTTGATTTTTACAAACAACAGCCCTGTCTACACGGAAGGTGGCCTTGGGCAGCCTTCTGCATGGACTGAGCTCCAGACTTCCACAGACACAAAAGCAAGTAATTTTGCTAACTGAATCAAACTGAATTTGGATGGCAACTGGCAAGTATCCCATCCTATCCTGTTTCCTGTCTCAAAATGCTTTCATTTATAAAAGCAGGAGCAAAGCAAATCAGGCTATTCCTGATAATAAATGTTTCCTCTTCTATGAAAGACGGTAGCACTCAGCAGCCAGGATGAGTGAGAAGAGTGTTCTCCCTTGTTCAAACTATGGCTAGAGACAGGTAGAGAATGCAGGTGAGAAGTTTAGCTTTCAAAATACGTATTCAAATCAGGCATTAGCTTGACAATTTGATTTGTACTTTTCAATTGTATATAAAGTACCTAAATGCAACTCCCTGCTTCTATATAGCTAAGACAAGCATACCCTGAACAAACACAGAACATATGGAGTAAATATGTACTTTTCCTCCTGCATATAGCCTACTTTTTCTTTTAAGCCTCTCTTGCGTCCCATATTTTTTTTAGCAGGAAGATACATTATATTCTTCAAAGAGCTGCCCATCAGTCTTGAACACAACTGCTATGTTTTATCTCTGCTTATTATCTTGGATTGTTCACAATGCCAGTCTGGCCTAAGGGATAAAACTGGTATTAAGAAGTCATTAAGATGGCCTTGCTCACCTCTGGAGAGCTGTGTTTTTAGGGTGTGATAGCACATTTTACTAAATGAATGCATTTTATTAAATGAGTACTTAGACTATGAAAAAATTCACATAGTTCATGATTTTATCCTCAAATAGTCTCCATACACTGTGATGTAGAATAGCTTATCTCTTTTCTTAAAACCTATTTTAATACCCTTTAAGGTGAGAGAAAATACAGAGTAAAATGATTATAAATGTGTGGACCTGAACTTTGAGCTTTGAACTCGGATTCTGTGACTTATTTGGCTGGTTGAATTCAAGAAATTATTCTTAAAATCTCTAAGGCTCAGTTTCCAAACATGTACTAGGATAATATTAAAGATTAAATTAAGTAAAAGTGTGAAAGAATCTTTTTCAGAGACCATCAGTGGATACAACAAATGCCCTTCCAAATCATCTTCTTTCCATCCATCTTTCACCTTCCTGTGGGTCACACATAGACACATCCTAGGAAAGGCTTCCCTTCCCGATTAAAATGAGCTTTTGTCCTCCCCCTTCTTTCTTCTTCCAGAATAAACTGTCGTACCCAGGGCTTGGACAGCCACTTTTGCTTATATGTCTGTTGATTTGGTTGCTTGTTTGCTTGTTTTTTTTTTTTTTTTCTTTTTGAGACAGTGTCTCACTATATAGTTCAGGCTAGGCTTGAACTCACTATGTAGCCCAGGCTGACCTCAAACTTTCAGTAGTCCCCTCCTTCAGCATCCCAAGTTCTGGGATTACAGGTAAGTACCACCATTCCTGGATTTGAGCAGCCATTTTGGAACCATGAGAATATTATATAGTAAAGATGATACTGTATAGCCGGAAAGTAGGAAGAATCTGGTTCCTCAATGACATTCAATTTTGAGCAGCAAAAACCAACCTACACCAATCACCCCAAGACTTATGTGAAATTAATGACACATTGTCCCAAAAACTCACTGTCACATTTTCTGTTACTAAAATTTGTAGCATTCTTGTGTACTGTATACACGGCCCCTAGGCTGTAGGAAAGAAGACCAAATGAAGGGAATCACTTTCTCCCTATCAGTGTGAATAAAGGTATTTAATGGGTAGTGTCCCCATACACATGCTAAAACACATAAC
Organism: Dinomys branickii; assembly: GCA_004027595.1. Lineage (NCBI taxonomy): Eukaryota > Metazoa > Chordata > Mammalia > Rodentia > Dinomyidae > Dinomys > Dinomys branickii. The sequence continues at coordinate 8,222 of PVLD010030047.1, forward strand.
AGTGAAAAATCGTAGCCATCATGTTTTATCTTCTTGGGAATAGTGTCGCCATGCAGCTTTGTTATATTTTAGTACCTTAGAAAAATGTCCTCTTTGTGTATCTCAGCCCATCCGGATCTAACACTTACCTCTAAAGGTCAGGCCCAGAACTGAGTTTGCTCCCTCCCTCATGCCCTCACCTTAGCGCATGGTGGGTCACCTGAATGACTGCATTCTTTCCAAAAACGGGTCTCAGCACACACTCTTCTCCCCGCCTAGAATGTTCTCTGCTTTTGACTCTTAATCATTTTCAGATCTTAACTATGTCACCACCCACTCAAAAGACATCTTCCACTCTCCCTGTCTTGGTTATCTCTTTCTTGTGTCCATTTCACGTGTCAGCATGTATTGTTCAATGTTTTATATTAATACAGGAATCCTTGTGTCTCCTCCACACCATTTAGTAAGCACCAGGAGAGCTAAGCCTGTTTTCCTTGGGCTCTGTTCTGTTTTGTGTTCCGCCCTTTAATACCCATGTATCAACACTGAGCATCTAGTATGTGTTCAGTATTCATGTAGTCGTAGTAAGTAACACTTAGTGAGAAGTTACTATATATCAAGCCTTTAATTAGTGCTTAATATTTATTAATTTAGTTTGCTGGTAACTGCAATGCTTTCACCGCAGTTTGATGTTGAGGTGCAAAGACATTTAACAAATTTGCCTGAAGTTACTCAGCTTGTAAAGCAAGATTTCCATCAGGCAATTTGTCCTTAAAGGTTTTGCTCTTAATCACTATTATCTAAAGCTGAACAATTTATAGCAGCACAATTTGTAATAGCTAAATTGTGGAAGCAACCCAACTATCCATCCACAGAGGACTGGGTAAAAAAAACTGTGGCATTTTTACACAGTGGAATATTATTCAGCTATAAAGAAAGACAAACTTGAGGCTTTTATAGGCAAATGGTCACAATTAGAGACCATACTCATAAGTGAAATAAATCAGATGTGCATGTGCAAACAATGTATTGTATCATTAGTATAAGAACCTGAAGGTGGGAATATAAATTGGGAGGTATGAAGGGAGACTGCTCAAAAGTAAAAAGCAATCAGGATGAAGGGAAAGAGAGAAGGAAGAAGGGGATGGCTGTGTAAGGATGTGTATATATGTGCAGGACGGCTAACATGGTTGCACTATTGTCTCATGTCACTCTGATGTAAGGAACAATCAATGATTAGTTGTTTAATCAGTCTTGTATGTCTGTTTGTATTATCCTGAGCATACACTTTGAAGTTATCAATGTGTAATACAACAACCATTGTTAATCCCCTGCCACCTCATCTGTAGTTCAGTTTTTGTACTGTTCTTGTGCTGCTGTGTGTCTGTTTCTGTTTTTGTTCTTTTACTTTTAAAATAAAAAAATAAAAATAAAATAAAGCTGAACAAAAGAACTCTGAGCACCTGCCAGGTGATAAGACTCACTCACTTTGATTCCACAGTGAAGCCAAAACTAAACAGACACTACTTTATACAAGTTACTCCACTGGATTTAATGGAAAGGATGGAGACTAAGGGCATCCAATATATATTTCAACTATATCATATTTTAAAGAATGTATAAGTCAAATCCTATTGGCATGTGGTTCTCAATATAAACACATTTTTGCCTTGAAGCAAAATGGCAGGGCGTTATATAACTGCTGGTTTTCCTTCTCAGTTTACTTGGCCTCCTCTTTGCCTCATGGGGGAGAACACATGAATTGTACTAGGTTTCCTCTTGACCATGCATGTTGGTAATGCGGTATTGTTTTCTCCTCCAAAACTAAAACTATTTTGAAACAGTGAAAAAAAACCCACCACCTTCAGCAACTGAAATCAAATTAACATTTTTGTCTATTCTCAAAGCACATCAATTATATGAAGAAGGGGGGAAATGATTAGTCCCAGACTGAGCCTGACAGTTCCAAATAAATATGCTAATTTTGTTGGCTTGGTTGGAAACCCTGAAATCTGAGATTTATGCAGGGATTTGCAAAAGATAAACAACATACATCCATCTCTTTGCTTCAACCATGGATGCGTAGAGATGGGACTGGATTCTAGAGAAAAAATGAGACTGAAGAAAGTCAGTAAAGGGATGGAGAGAGACTTGGCACCAAGTATTGTCCCTGTTTTTAATTTAAAACTCTCTGAGTGTTTGCATTAGTCTATAATGAGTCTTAGTATTATAGTAATAATTGAAATGCTTATAACACATTATGATTTTTAAAGCACTGTCTCATTACTAATCTCCTGTAATCCTCACAATTCTGTAAGTTTGATGATATTGTAATTCATGAGCTCAAATAAGTCAAGGAAAAGAAATAACAATGGCTTGCAGTACAGAGTTTATTGAGAAGTTTCCATTGCCTGGGCCATCGCACCCCAGGGAGAGCACTCTGCACATCCCTTTTAGCTTAAACTGAGCAGGAATAAGAAAGAAGCCCTCAGGAGAACGGATCGGGGTTTGACATTCAGTTGGGGAAAAGTGTTTCCACCCTGGATGGGAGAAATCTAAAGACAAGAGGCTAGTGGGAGATGTCAGAGCAAAGGAGGAAGGCTGCATTGAGAATAAGCTACACTTCTAGTAAATGTGGACCAAAAATGCATATTTCCCTCCCACCAAATACAGATTCCTAGAATAGGTATCATTCTAAATTGAATTTCTCCCAGAAAGATGACCTTTGAAGGGCATGATTCCAATGAACTCTTGGCTTTGTTAGAAGTCCTAGAGAAGGAGGGAGAAGTTCAAAGTAGTCATCTCTGAAAGGCATTGATGCCTCACAGGGATAGAAATCAGAGGTCCCTAGATTGGTGGCAAGTGCAGAGTGAGAAGGAACAGGACACAATGAGCAAAAGACCCGTGACAGCTTTTCCTGACAATTTCCTTCAATTTTATCAGGCACCAATCAACTGTAACCTGCAATTTACTCCTGATGGACATCAGTAATCAGGTATGATCATGGTGATCCCCAACCCACCTTGAAGCTATCAATGGAAGTATCAGTTTTTCTCTATAAGAATTTCAACCCTGCACTAATACTCAAGTAACTAAAGACAATTTAGCTTGGCCCTACACTGTTTATAAAATAAAGATGTTGAGAAATAAATATTCTCTACTATCTCTTCCTGCTTTATTTACAGGATGTATGGGGGGGGGAATCTCCTGAAGAATGAGGGCTGCACATTTCCCAAACTTCTGCCTAATGTTTTTCTGTTGTTTTCACTCTGAAAACAAAAAAGGAAAATAAAAATAATTTTTAAGTGAAGTTATACAAGCAACAATTAAATTAAAATGAACAGTTTAAATATTTTAGAAATACGGACGCATTTATAAAATCTTTACCCAATTGAGAACTTTGTTGGATACAATCTAGTTACATTATTTCCTTGTAAAAGAAATAAACCAATATTCTGTCTGAAAAAGGTCCCATAATGTAACCTTTGGGTCAATTCTGATTAGGCTCTTATTGAAGTCCAAGGGACATTTCAAGATATTTCTCCCTTTTTATGTGGAAAGAAGTCTTATGTTACTGAAATGTATTTGGTTTTTAAAAATTGAATTAAAAATGAAATGTCAAGGCAAAACAATTTTCAAATCTTTTCCAAATTGAGAGGAAAGTATTTTTTCTTATTTGCTGGGGAATCTCAGGGCAGAGAGACCCAAAGGAACTAAAATATTGTACATTTCTAAGAAGACAGATGGAAATGTGTAGCAGTCTTGAAGAAATAAGTACTGATAGTTTTCTTCCTGTTTTTTTTTTTTTTTCTTCCTGTTTGTACGAAAACCAGTGCTCTCGGAGTTCAGCTTTCTCAAAAGCAAGCAATAGCTTTATGTCAAAGCATGAACTGGAACTTAGATCATGGCTCCTCCATAGTTTTCCAGTTTCTTTGCTACCTACTGCTTTGATGGATGCTGTCATATCTTGTTTTCAGCTGAATTTCTACTTCTAGAAAGTACAGCAGGAAGCACTGTGTCAATAGCACCAGGTCTCCTTGCAATCGATTGAGGTTCTGGGCTCACACCTAAAATATTCTCTTGTGTCAAACCACATGAGATAAGCACTTTTTAAAAAATAAATGTGAACTCTTCCTTTGGTAGCAGCAAGGATTATTCAAGATATCAAATAAAACCAACAAATTCTCTTGGGCAATTGGCATTTGCTTCAAAAGCAAAATGGGACCATTTCCATGAGAGCTGAGAAGCCAGTCTGGTCTGCTCCGAGCAACATTGTTACCCATGGTTCTAACCTCCTTTGTGTCTTCTATTTTGAGGTGTGTGTCTGTAGTGGAGGTGGAAATGAGGAGGGAAAAGTTAAATGGCCACTGCCCTGGCATCTACATGGAAATACTCTGCTCTGCCTTCTCTCCCTCTCCTCTTCGCCACTGTGATTTCCTCTCCCCTCCACTCCTTTCACACTGCTTCTCCCTCCCTCCCTCTCTCCCATCCTCCCTCCCTCCCTCCCTCCCTTCCTTCCTTCCTTCCTTCCTCCCTTCCCCCCTCCCTCCCTCCCTTCCTTCTCAATAGCAATCACAATCATTGAGAAGTGGTAACCACTCCTGGAATGCCCAGACTCCTCATTCCTTCCACAATTTTTCCTCTCTCCTCTCCTTTCATTCACCACCCTTTACATCACTTCTCTTCTTTCTCTAAAGCTATGTTTCATCTGCTTTTCCTCACTTCCCTCCCTTCTGCACTCTAGGAGGCAGAATTATTCATCAAGCTGAAAATGAAGAACTGTGGTATTGATGTTTTGTGTGCAAAACACTCCGGAAAAGAAACTGAAGAGACAGGGATGCCAATTAAGAGAAAGCACTTCTGACTCCAAGGTCTGGGGCATCCTGCAATGAAGAGGACAATAAAAGCTTTGAACCTGAGAATCTTACAATTGGAAGAATCTTGGAGATTGACTGGTCAAACTGGTACATTTAAGAAATGAGGACACTATCACACAGAGAACCTAAAAGTCAAGTGAAGGCAGAGATATGAATGAATCAGTCTTCTGACTTCTGGATCAAGCTTCCAAGTTTTGTTGCACTGTAAAGATTCCAGGAAGCAGAGGATATAGCATAATGTGGTATGCATTTTAAAGGTGTAGGAAGGGAGAAATGTGACACCCTAGACTGCAGGACTTGGTGCATTTTTCTATGAGCATGCCATTCCTTGTAATTGATAGCCAAGCGCTTACAGATATAATTTTTATTAAGTTATTCCAAGTGCAATCTCATCCATGGGGCAATTTCACTTTTAAGAAATATCTCATGGTTTTCATTATGCTCAGAATCATAACATGGTCTACCAGAAAACATTTCTTTCTCTCTGTGTCTCTCTGTCTCTCTCTCTCTCTCAATGACCCTAACCCACTTTCTATTTCTATGGCTTATTTTCCTACCCTTAATCTCCTTTAAACAAGTGTTTGGTTTTTTTTTTATTTGCTTTTTTTTCTGCTGTTGTTGTTTTCATTTGCTTTTTATAATAAAGAGGTATTTCAGACTTTGGGCTAAACTCTAACCCTTAAAATTCTGTGAATATTTGATTCTACAGAATGCTGCATTGTGTAACTGTATTATGAGACCTGGCATCCTATTCTCAGCCTGCCTCCAGAACAACCCCTCACCAATGTGGCCAGCCAGAACCCAGACAGATGCAACAGATGATGGAATTATTAGTTAAGATTAAAGACATTTTTCTAACAGAGAAAAATTTGGAGACCTAGAAACATATACACGGATCATTTTTTCCAAACCCAAGACCAAAACACATAGTGTGATACATAGTCCAGCAAGAGGAAGACATATTTGAAATTAGGATTTTTGCAAAGAATGCAGTTTGGAAGATCACTGTACACACAGTTTACACACAGCAGGGGGGCTGAAACAGCAGGTAGTCAGTCAGGTGTGTGTGCTGCCATAGCTGAGATTACGCATTTCTGACAAGGCCCCGGTAATGATTCTCTGAAGACCATACTTGGCACCAAGGGCCCGGGACCTGTGTCTTTCTTCTCTTTGTACTTCTGTCATCTTGTAGGGGATAGAGAAAACCTAACAATTTGGTAAGTTAAGTTTCAGGCACTGTACATCCGCATAAAGCTATTTACTCATCCCAGTAATCTTATAGCACTGGTGTTTCCCTGTTTTACAAAAGAGTAAATATAAGCACAAGCATTTAGTCATCCAGATCTGTATGAGCAATTCAACAGATGACCTGGCATCACTGGAAATTTGGGCTCAAATCTTGTCCACGAACATGCAACCAGCACTGCAAAATGAAACTTTAAGAAGTTAGATGCTGTTTTACAGAAGAGCAGCTTCTTCAATCTTCTTCAGACCTAGAATTAAACCATTTCCCCCTCCTCTCATGAGCCAAAATAAATTGACAGAATATGCAGGTACAAGCCCCAAGAGGTTGTGGTCCAGTTTCCCATTAGAGGGAAGGGAAGGAATGAAAGTTGGCCACAAGCGATAAAGCAAGATTGGAGATGTCTAGCATCTTGTATTCCCTCATCTCTCTATTCCTTACCATGGCAGTTCCTTACACAACTGTACACTGGGAGATATGACCCCAGTGAGGCCCCTCCTTCTCACTGGAACTAGCTTTGGGTGATGTCTATTTCCTTTTCATTTAAATAAATGGCCTCCTTTAATTTGGTCAGTGATGAGCAAACAGAACTGAACATATGGACATAACTGGCCAGGAAGAAAAGGAATTTCTTTCTTCCCCACCTAACTTCCTAACCTATGAAGATGACACAAGAAAGTACTGTGCTGTAAATATGCACACTAGAGCTGGTCAGGTTGAGTATGAACCACAATTTGAACTCCTCCTACATACCTGTGTAGCTTACAGGAGGAATTATCCACAATAAGATTCCATTTACTCTGTCATATTGAAATGATAAGTTTTTTTGCCTCATAGAACTGTTAAGGTTATAGTTTATAAAGCACCTGAAAGAGAGCCCAGCATATTTCATATTACAAAGGTGGATCACATGGTGGGCTCAGTAAAGAGCTAGCAGTTTCTAACCTGGAGATCAGCATTTATAATGCTTCCAATATGTTATTTTTTTCTCTAAACTATGTCCTGGAAGATCTTACAGCTTGTAGTTATTGAGTATATTTGTTCTATAAAAAACTGAACCCCTCTATTACAATATCTCCAAACTGAATATATCCATGCTTGAAAAATAAACTGGGGGTTTATAAATGCACTCAGAATGTGATTAGAGGGGTATCACCAAAGGTGAAATGAAAATTCTCATAGCAACCCTTTTTGAGAACATTGCTCATTCTGCTTTTGGAACTTTGTATTCTTTTCCCCTTGCTTCTTAGAACAAATGGAGCATACTAAGTTCTCCCTTCTAAATCTTGTGTCTCTGGCAAGAGTACTTTGTATATTTCCACGCACTAGCTTTGAATAATTGCACAGCACAATGATTCACCACGGTCAACATTTTAATATTACTGAAATATCTTCTTTAGTCCCCAATACAATTTTTGAAACATATGAATCTGTGAGAACAAAAAGAATAAAACTGTCTTTCCTAAATAATTTTCTGTTTCTCCCTCTGCCCAAGTTTTCTCTAATCTACAGCTTATAAGCCAATGAAACAAATGAAGAAGACAAATGCCTACTTAATTAATCAAACTCGATGCACTGTAATTTATTAATATCCACTGCGAGTTACAGAGTAGCTGCATTGGGGCCTATTGAGTTGGCCTTTCTTGGATTCAGTTGCAGTCCACCTGTGCACACAGAGTGACATTAAATCTGTTTCTCCCCCACGATATTCACCCACTCTCACTAAGGAAGCCTGACTTCATTTGCATATGAATATATCATTTTCAGGGCACCTCGAGGACATGTGACAAGTAGGACAGTCCAACATGGCACCGACCAGTGGTCCCTGATTCTCTAAGGTCTCAGCTTTGAAACGGAAACAAGTCAGAAGAAGATTTCAAGGCAGTGCGGCGGACCCCGCTCCCTTCATTCATCTGCTCAGTACCTGGGAGCACAGTCCTCGCTCTGGCTGCTCATCATCTTGAGCCCCAGGCTCAAGGGCTTTTGAATATTTTAGTCTCCATTTTTCAGCTCGCAGCCATGCAGATTTTTAATGGCTAAAACGTTAGAAGGTTAAAGTTAACAATTAATTAGCACAGTCACACAGGCTTGAAAGAGATTTGGACTATCTTTAAAGCAAAGCATCTGGAAGCAAGTCGAAAACTAGACTTTCATGAGACCACCGTCATTTTCATGTGTCCTGGTCCTTTGCTTCTAGCTGCTATAAGTTCCAAAAAGCTGAGGAAGAATATGCATGCTTGTTTGTTCTCTTTCTGCCTGCCGTCTCCTCCCCTTTCTTCCTTTTTTTCCTTCTTTTTATCCTCACTCCCTCCCTGTCTTTCCATCCTTCCTTCCTTCCTTCCTTCCTTCCTTCCTTCCTTCCTTCTTCCTTTTCCTCTTCTCTCTCTCTCTTTGTCTCTCTCACCTCTCTTTTCAAATCATAGTCAAACACTGTTTTTCTAAATTAGGGAGAATTCTAGGTTACTAAAAATACCAAACTGAAAACTCAACAGAATTTTATTTTCTGTCAACATTCTGTGGAAGCAAAGTACTTTTGGGGATCAATAATTTTTAAATCTGAAAACAAGGCTGTTGAATTAGTGTCTGAGGTCTCTTCTAACTCTGAAATGTTATCATTTAAAGCAAGCTAAGCACAGGACAAACCTTGGTATATTAATAATACCCTGTAGGGACCAGATTAAATAGGCCATGAAAATCCACCGAAAGAAAAATAGATCTCCTTATACACCTCAAACTCTTAGAAAAAACCAAGAGCCCAAAGAAGGGAGGAGATTATAAAATTCAGGGCAGAAATTAATGCAATAGAGATGAAGAAAACTCTACAAAAAATTAGTGAATCAAAGAGTTGGTTCTTTGAAAGAGTAAATAAAATTGATAAACCCCTAGCCAACCTTATCAAAAAAAGAAGGGAAAGATCTCAAATTCATGCAATAAGGAATGAAAAAGAGGAAGTCACTACAGATCCAAAAGAAATACAAAA
>PVLD010030048.1:0-17236 GCA_004027595.1 Dinomys branickii
TGTGAGACCCTGTCTCAAAATTCTTTAAAAAAAATGTATTCTGGCCATTGAACTATATTACAATTTTTAGTTCTTTTTATGATAAGAATCAAGTCACTTAATAGAATATCAGACAAAAAATCTGTAGTATTAATGAAACATAATTATAATCTACTTTCAAGGAATTTGTGATACAAGATACAGTCATTTTGTTAGTGAAGGATATATTGCTATGTGTATAACACAAATGATTTGATCTGTGGTAAATTATAGACTTGGAGTGCCAGAACATTTTTTAACATAGTATCACTGTTTGAATTGTTTTTACTTAAAAGTGACTATAAGCTTCAAGCATAGCTATTAATGAATACTTGTCTCAGAAGAAAGAGCAAGGCAGACCAGTAACAAGTCTCTAACAAATTGAGAAGGGCCTCCTCTTTGTCAGCTGCCAGTGGTGTTTTAGTGACTTCCAGCCACAGCAGGGGTAGTTACAAAGTGATAACCACATTTATCTGGAGACCAAGAAGGATCATATCGAACACAGTAAACAGTTTCTCCTACAATATTTCACCTGAAATTTGAAATTAAAAAAAACAAAAACAAAAGCAAAAGTTGTTAGGTACATAGGCTCCAGTGATTTGAGCTACTAGATATGACAAGACCCAGTCTGTCCTCTGAAGGGAGTGTGTTGGAAGATCTCTCTCAGAGCTGATGTTCACTGAGATATTTGCGGGGCACAAACCATTGGGAGCATTGTGCTACTTAGAAAATATGGAGGCTAACACAATAGGTATCTCTTTGGCCTAAGAATTATGGAGGCTGTGCTCTAATCCCCATTGATTTTTTGGTTTGTAAGTCTTTGCTGGGTCTTCATTGCCCTTTCCCAAACACTGCCTGGGTCTTTAAAGTAAATGATTTAAAATGATAACAGGTGCCATGTTTATTTGGCTGTGAGTTCCTTAAAGCTTTAGAAATGACAGCCATATGAATTGTGATACTATAAAATAGAAATGATTTGAGTATCATATAATTGAGATTCTTAGCCATATCTATATATGCACTTGTATTTTTGGCTAGGCCATGGGATCAGTACACAATTATTTCACACTTATTTTAGTGAACATACCGAGCACAATTTAGTTTAAAACCTTAATTTGTAAATATGATACTTCTATTTTTTAAATTCAAGCAACTCATCGATTGAATTGTATGTAGTCTGACTTTGCAGTCTGTTTGTGCTTATCTGCCTAATCCTTTCTTGTAGCCTGAATCTTTAACTAGCCTTTTGTCTTCTCCACTCTTTACCACCAAGATTTCCTTTCAGCTCCTCCTGAAAGCTATGACTGGGGTTTTGTTGACTAGAGTTTCTTCTCTTTAGGTCTCTAGATCCTGGGACGATAGTGTTGGCACTGGGATCCTGTCCTCTCCTATCTCTTTTTGCCATCGGTAAACACTTTCATTCTGCTATTAGTGGATGGGTCTCCTGAGGATATATGATGCAGGGTGTTTGTGAAAGGAAACTGATGAGACTGAAGACATTTTCCTTTGTAAGAGCAGAAGGGTGGGATGTGGGGGAAGAGGTAAAGGGATAGATCTGTTGTCATTGTTTAGTATGTTGCAAGTGTTCTGTGAATCATTACTTGTGGTTCTGTGAAGTAAAAAACATGAAGCTTATGACAAGAAAGCATTTAAATTTAGAGCCGTCTCAAAGCATGGTACTATAATTGTGGTCCTTAGTAAACCCTAAAGTATTTTACTGTGATGCATTGAAATAGAAACTGTTTTATTATATTAAGCAGCAGGGCATATAAGTTTGAGAATCTCGTTACTTAATTTTCAGATATATTTCCTTCACCATGTAACATGCCTCCTTTTATTATTTTTAATGGGTCATATTTTAATGCCAAATCTTGATTTGAGGTACACTTTATTTAGATTGGAAGTGTATTCTTATACTAAATTTAATTTTAGTATTCAACACTTTGCTCCAGTTGATTTATCTGTTTTCTTGGTCTGAAGCATTCTGGTAATAGAGACTGCATAATATTATGTGATTGCTTAATTTCCCCCCAGCACTACTTTGAGGAAGACAATAAACTTGCTTTATAGTCAGTAAGCAAATTTTACATGCATGGGCATGAGGAAATTGGGTGATCTTGAGAAATCATCTAGTACCTTTGAACATGCAATTAATTTTAGTTTTGATTACTGTGCTGTATCAGAGGTTTGGGAGGAAAGAGGAAAATCTATAAAGCATGCTTTTGCTTTTAAAGTCATGTTTTAAGAAAGGGTATATAACATTTATTCTTACTGTAAATATCTTTTTAGTGGTACCATTATCATTTTTAAAAATATGGAAATTTTGAGTGTAGTACTGGTTACTTGCAATAGGGAGTTTTAGGTTTAAAATACTTCCTTTTTCGTCAAACACTGCTAAAGAGGCGAAACACTGCTAAATTGATAAGATGTTCTTGTGCTTTTCTAAAAGGTAAGAAATAAATTGCTAAAGATTCTCAAATAACAGACTATAGGTAAGAAGTTGTAGACTGTTTATAAACACTAAAACTTAATAATTAGTAAGAGCAGAACATTTGATCTGAGCATAGCTTGCCCTTTACTGTCTTTAAAAAAATCCATTACAGAGTTCTTTTACCAAAGTGGATATTGTCTTTAAAATTCACTCCTCAGTTTGGCATTAAAGTGGGTTCTACTTATTGGAATTTTTAGGGGTGCTTTGCAATCTTGCTGCTGCCAACTGAATACTTAGTAGGTGTTGATTTGGTACAAAGAAAGTTGACTTTGTGTGTTTGAGAAGGACTCATTTATGGAGTACCCCCAGATAGCAGGTGATTAACCACTACTTTAATTTTCAATTAGTCAAATTAGATTTCTACTGGTAGATTTTGATTACATGCAGTTCTAACAGCTTCCAGATACTCTACTCTTTCCCATATGCTTACCATATGCTGAGTAAAACCAATGTAGAATAAATTAGTGTAAAAGTAAGAACATTTCATTCCTTTGTAGAGTTCATCTTGAGTGACAGAAGACAGCTCAGAATCATTTTAGCTATGAGGCACCTTTTGAAAAGTGATATGGAAAAATAACCCATTTATGTGTGCCAAGGTCTGTTTTCATAAATGTAAATTTGAAAGTTCATTAAAATTTTGGCATGTGATTTGGAATGCATAATAACTGGAAATGAGTCAAAGCCAAAAATCTGTATCCTTACACCAACAGCATGTTTCAGTAAAGACTGGCTTTGTGTAGTTTTTTTTTTTTTTTTTTAATATTTAAAAGGTTAAAAAAGATGAAAATAGCATTTAGTTAATGGTGTAATGGTTCTGGAAAACTCAGGATAGAGAAGCTGTAGAGGCAAGGCAGGGCTGGCAGTCTGTGAATATTCAGCAGCCATTACTTTTGTACATGTGTGGCTGATACATCTGCATACTGACTGCTGTCTCTTGTTTTTTAGAGACAAGACAAAAAATACATATTCTCTGATTATCTTTGAGAAGGCAAATCTGGACCATGAAGGCCATTTCAGATCCCATATGAACAGCTGAAACATGACCAGTCTGGTCCGAGTTAGTTGGTATCTAATGCAAGATGAGCAAGTAAATGCTTGCAGGTAATTCTAATGTTACATGCCTGGCCTCCCGCTAACCTGTAACATAAACCATTCAAGGTGCGAATATGAAAGCAAAGGGTAAAAGGAAAAACCTACCAACTGTTGGTTCAAACAAGCTCAGTTCTCATCTGTAATAAGAGAGAGGGATGTTACTACTCACCTCTCAATGCCTTTGTGCACAGCATAGGAGGCAGTGCTACAGCTGAGGTTAGGAAGACAGGGCCAATCATAATAGGAAAGTCTCTACTTTAGACCTTACACACTAACGGTGTCAAATTCTTACCCTCTGTCAATTTTTATTTTGCTGTTTTACAAATATAAATATAAACATAAATATAAACATAAATATAAACATATACACACATACACAAATATATATGTGCATATACATATATGTACATACACACATATGTATATATGTGTATACATATACATACACATACACGTATATGTATATATATGTGTGCATATATAAAAGCACCTTTTACAGATTCCATTTTTATTCTGTTATTCCAGAGGATTTTGTTTTTAAAGTTTCTTGTTCCATGACATCTCAGGCCCTTGGATTTCAACATTCCAATTTTGTTAGATGGAAAAAAATAAAGTTTATAATCTAGAGAAGAAGATCACCAGGATGAAGAGTCATACTCCTTCAGGTTTTTTTTTTTTTTTTGTGTGTGTGTGTGTGTTTTGATTTTTAATGCTGGGAATTGAACTCAGGACCTTGTGTTTGCCAGGTAGGCACTTGTGCCCCCTGAGCTATATCCCCAGCTACTATTTCAGTTTGTGATTGTGTCTTTAGCCCATACTCTGTCACTTAGGATGCCATTTATATAGGTGATATTCTATAATTAACTAAGATATTATGGAAAGTAAGTTTAAAATCACTGTCATCTTGGTTTATTTACTCTCTTAGCCTTTGACCTATTTCACTTCGACATACATGCTCCTTACCATCTTCTGTAGATTTTCATTCTGACAGGACGCTTTGGTTGCCCCTTTCCTGGCCCCCAGCCCTGGTGCAAACTGTCAGTTGCGGTGTTTGATACGCTAGCCTAGGTTTTTCCACTTCTCCATTGCTCTGTTCTGAGCCCTCCTCTCCTGTACATGCACATAGTCGTCATTCCCACTTCCATACTTCAACCCTCAAACCATTTCCCACATATGGCCAATCACTATTCTGAAAACGTGGGTCTCATTGCATTTTTCTGTTTCATTTTTAAAAAAATATTTTAAAAGTCAATAGCTAAAAGTTGTATGTATTGGTGATACACAGCATGGATGTTTTGAATGTGTACACAAATGAGTATATTGCAGAATGGCCAAATTGAGCTAATTAACATAGGTATCACCACACATACTTACTTTTTTTTTTTCCTGGTGAACATTCTTAAAATCTACCCCCTTACTCATTTTCAAAGTACACTACTTTGTCATTAACTATATCATCATGTTCTACAATAAACTGATTTCTCATGTCTGACTGAAATTTTATATTCTCTCCATATCTTGCCAACTCTCTTTTCCAGTCCTAGTAATCACCATCCTACCTCTGTGAATTTACCTCTTTTAGATTCCACATATAAGAGAGATTACCTAGATTTGTCTTTCTTGGTCTGGCTTGTTTCACTTACTCTTTTCTGTGGTTATCTGAATTATCACACACAACGACAGGATATTCCTTTGTAAAGGTCAAATAGTATTCTGTTATGTATATATACCACATTTTCTTTATCCACCCATCCATTAAAGAACCCTGAGTTTTGTTCTATATTTGGCTTTTGGGAATAATGCTGCAGCAAACATGGAGGTACAGATGTCTGTTTGACATACTGGTTTCATTTCCTTTGGGCAAACAACCCACAGTGGAATTACTGGATAAATAATTTTTTTAGGAGCCTCTGTCCTGCTCTCCATAATGGCTACACTACTTCACCTTTCTACCAAGTATGTAAGGATCCCCTTTTCCCTACGCCCCCACCAACACTCATTTTTCTTCTTTCTGATACTAGCTACTCTAACTGGAGTGAGGTGGTATGTCATTGTGGTTTTAACCTATGTTTCCCGAATGACTGTGATGTTCCACATTTTTCTTAAATGTGTTGGCCATTTGTATGTCTTTTGAGAAATGTTTATTCAAGTTTGTTTATCATATTTATGTAAGAGTTGTTTTCTTGCTATTGAATTATTTGAGTTCTTTACATATACTTTGGATATTAGCCCCTTATCAGCTGTATGGTTTGCCAATATTTTCTGTATATAGATTCACCCTGTTGTTTATTTCCTTGGTTGGAATAAAGAAGTCCTTTAGTTTGATGTAGTCTCATTTATCCGTTTTTGCTTTTGTGCTTAGTGCTTTGATACCCAAAGAACGATTGCACAGGCTGATGTCGTGCCCCCTCTCCCTTTGTTCTCTTTCAGTGCAGTACACGGGGCTGTTCTTCTAGTCTGTTTGTGGCTGCCCAGCACGCCATGCAGTCTGTATATCCTGGGGGCTTAAAACTCTTATTTATTTTAAAAAATTTTAGTTGGTTCATACTTGTATATATTTGTGCGGTGCCATGTGATGATTAGATGTGTGGGTGTGATGTTTAGGGGCTGAATCATGATGACTGGCATTTTCAGTGTGTTGTGTACCATGAGATTTTGCTTATGCTTTTCCCTTTGCCAGTAGTGAGCATCCTTCATTTTCTTTTTAGGAAATATTTAATTATTTACCCTTAGAGCTAGTCTGTTTTCTGTGAAGTTTAACTGGGTCTCTTAGCTCTGTGTGAAGGCTTATAAGCCATATAATGGTGAAAGTAAATTTGCCTTAATGGTTAGATGCTTAACTTTGGACAGAGACGTCTTCTCCCTTTTTTTTTTTTTTTTTTTTTTTTGGTGACCCAGAATATAGAACACCTGGTTTGTATTTAGTTTTTCATTAATATTTATTATATGATATTTGCTTTAATTTTTATTATTTTTTATTGAGAATGTTAAATGAGGTGCTTAATATGATGTTTTTGAATGAAAATTTGTGATTTAGATAAAAAGGGATATATCACAATTCTTTGATATTTAATCTAGTGAACAGTTATCCTGAGCCACAAGTGGTGAATTATTGAAGGGAACCATTTATGTTTGGCTAAAAAAGTGGTGTTGTATATGTGTTTTGTAATGAGAAATTTACTGCAAGCCAATTACGCACTGACTTGCAACTGAATTATAAATAGTCATTAATAATTATTGGAAGGCCTGGAGCAAAACATTTCTGGGCCTTGATCATAAGAAGAATGTTGGAATAGATTGAGTTAACAATGATGTAACTGACAGTCAAGAAATTGCCTTCAGCTTCTATCTGTGACCTATGGTAAATTTTCCTGAATCTGCTTTGTGTAGCACACAGTTCGTACTTTGTATAAACAACCTCCTGGAATATGAAGTCACCAGTTCACGTTCAGCTATAGGAGACAAGCTGCAAGAAAATGCTGGTAGAAGTAAGGATGGGTAAAATATTGAGCCCTGGGTATTTCAGTATGTAGCTTTTCCTTTACCATTAATTTGAGTAAGCACAAAACTGTTCTAGAATCCCAGGGGCCGGGCTGTGTTCTTAGGCACATTAGATTTCCAAAATATTTCTACAACATTATGCTTCATCCACATGTTCTTCTTACAATTTGATTTTGACACATCACTGGAAGATACCATCCTTTCCTCCCTTTGATGCTTGGTTCACTTTAGGGACTGTTTCAGGCCGTGGAGTACTGCAGGAGTGATGCTTTCTGATTTCCAAAGCTGGTTCATAAAATGTGATGTAGCTTTCTTTGTTGGGATGCAATGCCCAGTTGTGATACCTGTAGCCTCCGTGTAAGCAGTTCAGTTGGTCATGATCGTCTGAAGAGAGGCTGCATGGAAAGACCCTGAGAAAACTGACAGGTTTTTAAAAACATTTGTTACTTTTTTTGTAGTACTAGGGTTTTAACCCAGCACCTTTACACTAAGCTACATTCCCACCCCGTTTTATTTCTGAGCCAGTGTCTTGCTAAGATTCTACATTGCCTGGGCTCGATTTGAACATGTGAGCCTCATGCCTCAGTCTAGTAGGGTGCTTCCTGGCTGGAAGACCAACGTTTAAGAGATGGAGAGAGGAGAAGGGAAGTTGAAATAAAAAGAGTTAGGATGTATTATGTACATGAACCAGCTCCCCATGATGGATGTGATCATGTGCTGCACATGTACTTTAAAAAAAAAAAAAGACACCAGTCTGTACCTGCCCTAGATTCCCACTGCTCCAGTCCTAGCCACCATCGGTCTGGGCCAAATGTGAAATTCTTAGCCAGAACTACCCAGTCATACCTTCCTGAATTCCTCACTTAGAAACCATAGGAGATAGTAAGATGGCTGTTGTTGTTTTAAACTAAGTTTAGGGGTCACTTATTATGCAACAATAGATAATTGGAACATGCTTCTTTGGAGGGGCATTTTTCTGTTTTAGTTGATATTGAAGGACGACAGGGCTGGAATTCAAGGCATCTGAGTGCAGATTTAGAGTTCGTTCTACATTAACCCTGTCCCTTTGCATTTTTGTACTTTAGTTGGGGGAAGATGAACAGAGACCCTAAAAGAGAAGTCATTTTATTTTTTTGGGCAGTACTGGGGATCGAACTCAGGACCCTGCGCTTGCTAGGCAGGCGCTTATTCCACTGAGCTATATCCCCAGCCCAAGAGACCCTAAAAGAGAGTTGTGCAACAAATTTATTTTCCTCTTCTTGGGTCTTTATCCAGGAGTTGTTATTGAGGGGTAGCTCTGGAAGCCCCAGAAAGTGACTGCTGTATTCCAAGCAGTACATGTATTTTGGGGAAGTGAGACCATTGGCAAATTCTGCAAATAATTTTGGGAATAGCTCCATGAGAATAGTAAACAAGGCAAAAATAGACTGTTTCAAAACTTCTGTTGAATAATTTATCATTCACTGACTTTTTAGAAAAATACTTCTTTAGAGCAGTTTTAAGTTCATTACAAAAATTGAAAGAAAGGTGCTGAATTATACCCCCTCACACTTAACCTCCTTTGTTACCAGCGGTGCTTTCCTATAAAAAAAGAAATACTAAAGCCTGATGCCTGTTGTGGCTTGAGTTGTGTTCTCAAGATACATGTTAAAGTTCTAATTCTAGATACCTATTGGTGTGACCTTGCCTTGGAATAAGGTCTTTTGCAGTGTAATCAAGTTCATGAGGTCGTTATGGGTCACTGGGGGCCATGTATGTCCAAGGGTTTGTGTTTTTGATACGTAAATACAGAGACACAGGGTAGGGCTGTGAGAAGGTGGAGGTGGAGACTGCAATTGTGCTGCCTACTGCTGAGTGCAGTATTTTGCCGGCAGCTGCTAGAACACAGAAGAGCCAGGAAGGCTTCCTCAGGTTCCTGTTGTTTTCCTACCTCAGTTCATGATACTTGGTTATGGTGGTCTGAGGAGAGCAGTACCATGCCTAAAGTCAGAGAAAGCGAAACAGTCTTGCTCCTTAAAAGTTTTGAAAATGAAAACATAAGCCACAGCCTGGGGAAGGATATTTGTTAAACATGTCTCTGACAAAAGACTTGGTTCTAGAATATATAAACAAAAGACCTGGTTCTAGAATATATAAAAAATCAATAAGATGATTCAGTTTAAAAGTAGGCAAGAGCTTTGAATAGAAATTTGTTCAAAGGAGATTCACGAATGTCAAATAGGCACAGTGCTCACTATGATTAGTCCTTAGCAAAAATACAAGTTAAAAACTGTAAGGAAAAGCCTTACTGGCACTCACCTATAATCTAAGCACTTGAAAGACTGAGGCGGGAGGATCACTATGAATTTAAGGCCAGCCTGGACTACATAAGCAAGTTCAAGGCCGGTATGCACTACATAGTGAGACCCTGCCTCAAAAACAAAACAAAACAAAAGGAAATGGTATTTATTACACTCCCTCAACTATGGCTAAAATGTAAGCGACTGACCCTACCTGATATTGGCAAAGATATAGAACAACTGGATTTATTTGTTTGTTGGAGACAGTGTCTTGCTATGTGTTCCAGGCTGGTGTTGAACTCACTATGTAGCCACAAGCTTTTGGTGATCCTCCTGCCTCAGCCTCCAGAGAGCTGGGATTATAGGCCTGCTACCACTGTGCCCAGCAGGAAAACTAGAATTATTGTACTGCTGATGGATACTCAGAGTGGTATAATCTCTTTAGAAAGTAACAGCTTTTCAGTTTCTTAACATCTAAGCAGACACTTAACTGGTCACTCTACTGGTAAGTATTTACCCAAGAGAATAGAAAGCATCATGTGTACATGTAAACTCTTCTAGCAGGTCATAAAAGCTATCCCTAGTATTGCAACTGGAGGCGACCCAAATGTCCGCACATAGATTAAAAGATGAGACCCTGGAAGAGCCAGAGTGATTGTATTGATAGGAAGCAGATCTGAATATGGGAGGTGGGTGGGTTGGGAGGGAAAGGGCTTCCTGGGGACCCGTGGACATGTTTAGGGTGGATGATGGTGGGGACGGTTTCCTGGTGAATGTGTACCTCAAAGCATAGCAAATTACATCCCATTACATGTATGATATTTATGTCAGGTATGTCTCCATAGAGCTAGAGCAAGAAGAAAGTGGAAAAGTTATATAGATAAAATAGGATAAAGTTGAGTAGGGTGGGGCTTAACCCTCAGGTCCTATGCTGCTGTTAGCTGATCATCGCAAGGTGAAGGGTGCTTTGCCATTTACTATTGGATATGTCATATATTGAATGCCAAGGAACCATTTAGATCTAGAGCTAAAAAGTCCTGAGAATAAAGGGTTCTAATCATGGAGCAAGAGCTGTAGTGAGATGGGCAGTAAGGGACCTGCATAATTTAGCCTGCAAACTTTTGGGAAGTGAAACTCTAGCAAAGAAGCCAGAGGCCCAGCGGAGTGTCTCTTTCAGTTCGTGTGGGAAGCCAGGCATAAGACGTAGCTCCTGGGGCAGAGGACCTGCTGCACTACGCTGTGGTCTCGGGGGGCTATAGGGCCAGCCTGGTTCCTTGGACAGAAGTCAGAGAAGAGCAGTGACCCCACTAGCATAGCTATGTAGGGCACTCTGTTGACTGTGACAATGTTCTGCTTTCAACTTTGGCCATTTCTACTTTTGGTCAACAGTAATTTAGAATCAGTCAGGGAAGATTTTGGGAAATGCTCCATCTCAACCAAATTGACACAGTAGAAATCACACTTCACTAATTAAAGACTTGGTAATTATATAGGGTTTATTATAAACCTACATCCACTCTTCTCCTGTAATGGATCAATTATGCTAAACAAATACACACTATCATTTAGGAGTGACCAAATTAGATAGAGTGAAAGTCCAGGCATGAGGAGTAAAGGTAGATATTTCCAGAATCAGCCCTGATTACAGGTAAACAGTGGGAGACTCTGCTCCCTCTCTAACAAGGAAGGTGTTTATAGCAATGTAAACACCTTTTCAACAGAGTAACATAAACAGTTTCTCAAGGAAACATTCTTCAGCTATCAGGAAATGTTTCCTTCTTTACAAACAAAAAGCATGTTTTTCTAAAGATTTAATTTACTTAAGGGCCTTGTTTAGAACAGGGATATGATTGTAGAGGGATAAAGTTATTTTCACAGTACTTTGGTAGAAGGCTGCAGTTGAAGTCCTTATAGAAAATCATTTAAAATCTGTGACTGAGAACAGGTCAGTACAGGTATACTGTATTACATAATGGACATATCTTCAAATGTGGTGCAAATTGTACTTTAGTCGGTCAGATTGTGTTATAAATTTCCAGAAGCCTGCTAATTGATACTTTCCTATGAAAGATCCTCCTGGAAAGTCTGAGGAGCCTTTGTGACAGGTAGAGTGCATTGACTACTTATGAGCTCAGGGACTGTGATAGAGGTTGTTTGCCTCAAAGAGCGTTATTTTTAATTTCTTGTGAAGGCAAATTAGTGCATCCTGAAATCGGTCATTTAGAATTCTATTAAAGTTCTTTAAAATAGTTTTAAATTGGAACAAAAAATAGGTTCCATCCACAAGACTCGTGGTAGGGTTCAAAAAGAGAGGAAAGTTCTTTAGCATGGATACTTTCTTAATTGAGAATGTAGAACAGATGTATCTGTTTTCAGCATGTTAAGAAAAGATAGTTCTGGTAGTGCAGTGAATTGGTGTTAGTAGATAGTGAGCATCAGCAACACACATTTTTTTCATCATTGTAGGAAGATCTGACTTAATTACAAGATTTATCAACAATTTTTAGGCATGATTTATTCATTATTGACTATAGACTTTCTGCAGGTTTCTACAACTTAGCACAAGTAGGCGAGTGTATTAATGTGGCTTCCTCCCTTAACCTCTAGACCAGTGCTTCTCAAACTTTAATGTGCAAACACATGACCTGAGCATCTCATTACAAGCTAACTGTGACTGTGATTCAGTACATCTGAGGTGGGGTCTAGGATTGTGTAGTTCCTACAAACTCCAGTGATACTAATATCACTGATTCGCAAATCACACAAAGCACAGGAGTACGCTTTTCTGAGTTTAATTTTTGGTATGGTTGCTGAACGGACAAACATTTTACCTTAAGTGTGGTAGACCACAGACAAACAATTTATCTTCACAACTGCCCAGTTTTTGTTGTGTGTGCAAAAATGTAGTGGTTGACTCCTGTTAACTAAGTAGTGTGGAGGTAGTTTGGCAGGAATGGAATACAGGTATTTCCCATTCAACGTGGTGTAAATGTGCTGCATTTTTACATTTGTAAAAGTGTGCCAATTTTAAATTCAGCCTCTTACCTGGATGTAAACTATCAGAAAACATCAGAAAAACAGCAACTTGTATATTAGGGCTTACCTCTTTCTCCTAGAAAGGTACATTTAGTATATGTAAAATTAATGAAGATGGGGATATAGTTTATTGAGGTGTTTTCCTACCATGCTTTGAGGCCCTAGGTTTGATCTGTAACACTAGAAAAGTTTTTTTCTCTCTCTATTTGTATATGAAATTAAATGAGTTGTTTATAGATGTTGAAATAACAAACTCAAAGCCAAACTGAGAATTTTAAACAACATTCCAATATTGAGGACATGCTCATGGTGGTGAAACTTACCGGTTTTGTGTATGAAAATTGGGAACTCACTTGAAAATACTTTTAAGTGCCAACATTTTTAAAGGGAACAGCCTGAAAATGTTGGTAAAATTATAGACAGTATAGTTAAAATAGATTAACTTTGACTATCTTGAAAGAAAACTTCAGGTAATTGGATTATATCTTGGAAATATTGTAAATCTGAATTTGAGGTTAGGAAAAAATGATTAGGGAAGAAAATTTAAATACGTCAAGGAATTGTTTCTTCAATATGGGGTACACGATGCATTAAGACATTCTAAGTCATGCACTGTTTTCATACATTTATACATTGTATAATATTTGGATCAGGTTAAACATATCTGTCTTCTCAAACATTTGTCATTTTTTCTTTCCTTCCCTCTCTTCCTTCTCTTCCTCCTCCTCCTCTCTCCTGTTTCTCTCTTTCTTTTCTATTCAGTACTTGGGATTAAACCTAAGGTCTAACACTGAACTACATTTTCAGTCCATTAGTGATACAAATGGATCTAATCACTTTTATCCATGTATTTACTAATAAAATTAACAAAAAGCTACCTGATGGGACAGTCACACATGTACCACCACTGGTTCAAGATGCCCTGCTGTCAATGTGTTCAAAAACATTTATTTTGAGACAGGGCCCCCCCAGCTGGACTCAGACTTCCAGTTTTCCTGCCTCAGCCTCCTGAGTAGCTCGAGTTACAGGCAAGTGCCACTGTACCCAGCCATTTGTCATTTTTTTATGGTCAGCATTGAAATCCTTTTTTCTAGCTTTTTAAAATGTACATTGATGTCATCATCCCATGGCAATGACAGCATATCAGAGCTTGTTGCTTCTGTCTTAATTCTTAGTACCGCTGAACAGCCTCTACCTGCAACCCCTGTCCCCTCCCCCAGCTTGGTGACCATCATCCCATTCTGCTTTTATGAGATGAACCTTTCCAGTTTACACATATGAGTGTAACTATGTAGTACTTGGATTTTTGTGGCTGGATTATTTTGTTTAACCTAATGATGTCTGGTTCCATCTGTGCTGCAAATGACAGGATTTCATTCTGTTTATGGCTGAATAATATTCCTTTGTGTATGTAGTACTGCATTTTCTTTATCTATTTGTCTGCTGACGGACACAGGGTTTTTTCCCCGTTTCTTGGATATTGGAAGTGGTGCTACCATGAGTATGGGAGTGCAGATGTCTCTTCAACATCCAGCTTTCATGTACTCTTGGTGTGTACTCAGTAACGGGTTTGCTGTGTCTTGTGGTAGTTCTGGTTTTGATTTTTTGAGGGACCTCTGCACAGTGTCCTACTGGCTCTACTAACTTACGTTCCCATAGTGCACAGCACTCCACCTTCTCAGCACTTTCAGTCTTTTGTTGTTTTGATGATAGCTGTTCTGTCAGGGGTGCAGGTGTTATCTTGGCTTTTTGTTTGTTTTATTTTGATTTTGCCTTTTTGAGACAGGGTTTCACTATGCAGTTCTAGGTGGCCTAGAATTCACTTTGTAGTCCACGCTGGCCTGGAACTCCCAGTGATCCTCCTGCTTCAGCCTCCTAAATGCTGGCATTAAGGTTGTGTGCTATTATACCCAGCCATGGCTAAGGTTTTTAAATGATATTTTCCTAATAGGAGTAGGTGGATACTTCCAGATAGTTTCATATGATCAAGTTTATAATTTTTTAACCCGTAACACTTTGAACTTCATTTATGGCAAAGTAGTGAGGTAGTTGTGATTTACTACATAAAAATAGAAAATTTTGGAAATGAGCCTAATACCTGTAGTAGAAAATAGAAACTAGCACACAGTGAGGTTTATGTATTGATTTTTAATGTTTAGTCTTGGCGAGTTTTCTAACACATATCAACCACATATGCCATAAATCTATTGCTAGTTGCTCCATAAAGTTAAACCACAGCTTTGAGTTAGGCTGTCATAGTTTTTTAGTCTCCTATCAATAAATTTGAAAGGAAAAAATCTTTTCAACATTAGATTTATGAGGTATATTTTACTAAATTCTTAATTTAGTTTAGTTTTTTTTTTTTTTTTTTGGAGACAGGGTCTTGCTATGCAGTTCAGGCTGGCCTTGAGCTTACTTTGGAGCTCAGGCTGGTCTCGAACTCACAACGATCCTCCTGCTTCAGCCTCCCGAGTGCTAGGATTATAGGCATGTGCCACGATGCCCAGCTCTTAATTTAGTTTAGAAGTTTAGAGTTTTTAGGTTAATTTCAGGTTTTTAGGTTAATTTCAATTTCTCTTAATTGTAACTTTTGTGCTCTTCTAAATAGTTAAAATGTCTATGAATGTTTATTAAATCTAACATTAATTTATATATTAATATATGGGGTGAATTAATAATTTGTGTGAAGTAATGAAGTGCTAGTTCAGTGAGCATATGTTACATTTCTGTCAGTATTTTGAATGTATTTTTATTATCTTAGTTGTCACATTTATCACCCTATGCATTTATGTCATGCAAAAGTATGCATATAGAGAATATAGGTAATGTGTAAGCTGTAAGGCCAAATAAAATGAACATCTCTGAAACTACTATGAATGTAAAGTTAGAAAATGACTAAAGCTATCTTTGAGCTCCTTTTCTACTCTGCTCAGTTTGAGGAATTTACAGATAAAAAATATCTTAATAACTACATATTCTAAATTACAATTAGTGTAGTAGGAGTGGATGGTTTTTGAGCTGACTCTTGACTGAATCTTCTTTTTGAAGAACAGGAACCCAAATTCATTTTTAATATTTGGTCTTTGGCAATAATCTTTTTTTTTTTATTTTTTTTATTTTAAAGACAAAAGAATGGAGACATATGAACCAGAAAAGCCATAAGCAATACAGAAAATACAAAGTTATACAGAATATAGTAGGGAATTAGAACTGGATGTTGTATTACATAGTTATCTTCACATTAGTTAACACAAAAACATTAAAGGGAATACCAAATTATAGATAAGATAGTAGGGAATTTGCACTGGATGCTGTATAATATAAAGTTATCTTCATTTCTGCTAATACAAAAACGACTGAGGAAATACAGAATTATAGAGAACATAGAAGGGAATTAGCTCTGGATGCTGTCCTACATAATGTTACCATCATCTTAGTTACTCAGGTTACACAGATGATGGCCCTTTTGATCAGTTCGTTTTTTCTCCTCCCTCATCTCCGTTGCCCTACCACTCAATCAGTTATCTTCCCTGTGATAATAACTGTACTCCTGGGTTTATCTATATCCTTGGACTCTCACCTTGGGAAGAGATATAGCTGCCTCAGACTATACTATAACATACAGGGATGGCTGACGTCCGGGAAGATGGCGACCAGGTGAGCAGCAAAGGAGCGATCCTCCTTGATAAACACCACCAGCTCGAGACAGACTTGACGAGCGTGAATGCCGGGACCTCGGCTGGGAAGATCAAACTGAAGGTGTTTCTCTGAGCTGCCGGGGGAGATGCGGTAGGGCGGCCCAAACTGCCGTGGCGAGACGTGGGAAAGCCCCAGATGCTGGGAGCCGGGGACGCTCCGTGCCGGTAGGGGGCTTGGCTGGGTCCGAGAGCCCTGGCAGCCAGAGCTAGCTCGGTCCCTCCCGCCTCCTGAGCCGGCGCAGCTTTCCAGCGACTCCCGACAGAGATCGGCTTTTTAGCAGCGGCAACGCCCGGCAGTCTCACATTTCGCGGGCATCGTGCAGGCTACGCAGCCTAGGAGCGGAGCATCCCGCTCCCTCCCCGAGACCCGGAGAGCGCGAGGAAACAAGTGGCTGCGAGCGGCGGATCGCGAGCATAGCACAAAAAACTGGCACCTTGGAACCGTCCTGCCTGCAGGGACTCCGAAAACTGGTGAGCTATCTGCGCTCGCGACCAGATCACCGAGTGGGGGAGGAGATCTATTCCTATACCTGCAGGGAACCCTGGGAGGGCGGGGGAGTGGTCTCACACACCTCACCCAGGTCTCTCGCTAGGGAGTAGCTAAATAACTTCTGTACAGCCTTTTAAGCCGAACTCTCAGCAGAAAGCCTAATGGACATTCCCCCAAAGAAAAGTCATTGGAGCAGCCTCTGCAGCAGACCTTTGCCTGCTGAACTGCCTGGGGAATCTAATGCTCAATATTTTGAATCTGATACCCTAAAAAGGGAAGACAGAAGAACAAATCTCAGCAGAAAGCTTAAGGGACATTCTCCCAAAGAGAAGGAATCATTGGAGCAGGCTTTGCAGCAGACCTCCGCCTGCTGAACTGCCCGTGGAATTTATAGCTCCAGATTTTGAATCTGATACCCAAAAATGGGAAAAGAGAGGAACAAAACACAGTCTCAAAACTCAACCCCACCCAGAACAAGTTTTGAAGATGAAGATACAGGGGAACCAGGAAGCCTCATAACTTCAAGATATGAAACGATTGCATCCGAAATTAAACAACTCCAACAGGCCATGAAAGAGCTTAAAGCAGAAATAACCCACATACCCACAATGATTTCTCAGGTAAAAAACGA
>PVLD010030049.1:0-17309 GCA_004027595.1 Dinomys branickii
GCAGCAGTCGGCCCATGAAGGAGCTTACGCTGGGCCCGCGGAGCAAGCACAACTCAGCCCCACACCAGCGTGGCTCATCGACAGGCCCTGCGCACTGACCTCAGGGCCCTCAGACACCTCCGAGCCCTCACTAAGCACACAGGGTCTCACCGCTGAGCTTGTGCCCCGCGGCCGCCTAGGCAGACCCTCGGCCCTCCCCCCGCGCCCTGCGGTCTCTCCACAGTGGTCACTCAGCTTGCACACCTTCAGTGTTTAACCCCAGAGCGCGCACTCCGCACACTCTGTAGCGTCACTCAGCACACAGGCACCCCATTTGTTACCACACAGCTCCCATTGCTCATCCTACAGGTCCTCAGCACGTACCCCGCAGAATCCAGCTGCGCAGTTCGCAGACACCCGCCCGCCACAACTGTCACCAAAGACTGCGCGCCTCTTGCGCCAGCACCCTTCTCACTTCCCTCAGTCACAGGGGCGGGCGTCACTCATTCCCCTCCCTCAGGGCTACCCGAGGGTGCAGAACATGGCTTCTCCTTGGTGGCTACTAGGTGCAGGGGGCTTTCCAGATGATCACCACTTGGTGCTAAAGAGGAAAACGCCCTCTGCCATCAGGGCTCGGTATCATCTGTTACCAGCAGATACAGAGACAACCAAGCGTCCATGTGATGAGGATGCAGTCAGCTCTCTGTACCCGCAAGTGCTGCAGATTCGATTGCAAGAATCTGTGGATTTGACCAACTACACATCAAAAAAATCTGAAGAATTTTGCTTGGAACTGAGACGGAGCTCAGTAGTTGCCTAGCACCCAGGAGGTCTTGAATTCAATCTCCCAATACCAAAAAAAGCCCATAATAATTACTTTTGGTCTGTACTAAATATGTACACTTTTTTGTATTTGTTTGTTTTGGAAGCAAAGTCTTGCTGTGTTGCCCAGGCTGGCCTTGAAGTCCTGGGCTCCAGTGGTCCTCCCACCTCAGCCTCCCAAGTAGCTGGGACTGCAGGCGGGCACCCCCGTGTGTGGGCCAGACCTTGTCCTTATTATTGTCTAAGCAAGTGATCTGCACATGATTTTCAGGTGTGGATAAGGTTCTATGTAGATACAGCATCATCTTATGGAAAGGACTTGAGCATCCATGGGCCATGGAATCTGCAGGAGACCCCAGAGCCAATTACCCCTGAGCACTGAAGGACGACTACCTTCGCAGCTGCGCAGAGATACGCAGTCATCACTGCGTATGCACAGGTGATGCAGACAGAGCACATGAATGCATTTCTGCTTCTGTATAGATAGTCGCATTTCTTTTTTAAAGTTTTATTTCAGTTTATTGGCACAAGTTAGGTGTACATAATGATCACAGTGATTATACGGAATTTGTATTTGTACATATGTCTTGATTCTTCCTTTTTCCCCATTCCCATCCCCTTCTTTCAAATCGCCTTCCCCTCCCTGTTCACAAAGCTGTTTTCATTTGATCCATCTCTTCTGATGTTTTTCCCTTCCTTCCTTTCCCTTACTAAAAAGCATAGCAAAGGAAATCACCAACAAAATGAAAAGACAGCCGACACAGCGGGAAGACTCTTTGCCAGCTGTTCTTCAGACAAAATACTAATATCTAGAAGATATAAAGTAGCACTTCAATTATCTATGCCTATGTGGATCTTTCTGCTCCACCCCACTCCTTGCCCTAATACTGGGGATTGGACCTACGACCTTTCTTCTGAGGTACATTCCCAGCCCTTCTTATTGTTTTTTTATTTTTGGGACAGAATCT
This sequence comes from Dinomys branickii, assembly GCA_004027595.1. NCBI lineage: Eukaryota > Metazoa > Chordata > Mammalia > Rodentia > Dinomyidae > Dinomys > Dinomys branickii. The sequence goes on from PVLD010030049.1 coordinate 1,770, forward strand.
GGCTAAGTCTCTAACCTTCCCACTGGGTGTGGGACTTGCTAACCCCTGCTTCACCTTCTCACATGCTGCAATCATAGGTGATCCCCACCATGCCCAGTAGGTCTTTCTAAATGTAGGAAATATGGATATATATGAGGTTTTTAGATATTATATAATCTAATGTTTGTGTAATAAAATATATTTGTTATAAATAAAATAAATGAAGCTAGACATACTGGCACATGCCTGTAATCCCAGCACTCTGGGAGGCTGAGGCAGGAGGATCTCAAATGGGAATTTAGCCTGGACAACTTAGTGAAACCTGGTCTCAGAAAAGAGTTAAAAATTGCTGGAGATGTACCTCAGTGAAAGGTCCTCAGTTCAATCTGAGTACCAAAGGGGGAGGGCCGTAAAGGAAAACATGCACTGAAAAAGGAAAAAACGTTAAAAACAAGATGTAAGAACAAGCTCTAGTGTGTCCACGTACCCACCCCCAAGGTGATCGTAAACTGCACGTATTGCAAACACATACTAATAAATTGTTTTTAAGTTTAAAAAAAAAACAAGAAGAAGATCCTGTAGTATTACAGCTCTTAGAAGAATGTTTTCATTATTTACTTTTGTTGCTGGTACCTGAACGAGGACCTCACACATGCTAGACAAGTGTTCTACCACTGATCTACACCTCCAGCCCAGACTTGGTTCTTTTTTTAATTGGTTGTACAGATTAATAGGTTCCATTCTGGCCCATTCATCCACACACACAACACACTTTGATCATTTCCCTCACCCTTGCATGTCTCTTCTCCAGTTCTACATTTGGGGAGAGTTAATGCGTGTAATGTGCTCATATCCGTCCCCCCTTATCCACCTGTGTGCACCCCCTCCCCCTTACCCCTCCTCTTCTCTAATAATAGCCTCCCTTGTCATTCTTGTCATCTTCCTTTAGATTCCACATATTTGGGGGAACCCACAATATTTGGCTTTCTAAGTGTGGGTTGTTTCACTCAGTGAGATGGTCTCTACCCATCCATCCATTTTCCTGCAAATGACAGAATTTGGTGCTCATAGCTAATACTCCGTTGTGTATACAAAGCACATCTGCCGTATCCATTCACCTGGTCATGTCCATGTAAGCTGGGTCCATATCTCGGCTATTGCGAACTGTGCTCAATAAACAGGAGTATGCAGATACCCTGGGCTATGCTGACGTCATTGTCTTCACGTATATACAGAGGAGTACGGGAGCAGAGACTATCTCCTTAGATCTTTGGGGAAACTCCATACTGATGTCCACAGTGTTTGTACTTGTTTCCATGCCTACTGGCAATGTAGATGGTTGCTTTCCCCCTTCACACTGCCCACATCCTCACCAGTATTTGCTCTTTCTACTCTTCATAGCAGCCATTCTGCCTGGGGTAAGATGGAATCTCAGTGTCGTTTGATTGGCATTTTCCACATGACTAAAGATTTTGAACATTTTCATATATTTACTGCACATTTGTACATCTTTTTTGAGAAGTGTTTGATAAATTCCTTTGCCCATTTATGGTTTATTTTTTACTTTTTGGTGTTAATTTTTTGAGTCCTTTATATATTCCAGGTTAATTATTAAACTTCTCTTGGAACAGTGGCTGGGAAAGATTTTCTTCCACTCCTCAAGCTGTCTCTTTACCCTATGAGCTGCTTTGCTTGCTGTGTAATAACTTTTAATTTGATGTAGTCTCATTACTTTTTTGGTTTTGGTCTATTTTTGTTTTTTGTTTTTGAGAGACAGGGTCTCACTGTGTATCCCAAGATGACCTCGAACTCACAGCGATTCTCCTGCCTCAGCCTCCCAAGTGCTAGGATTACAGATGTGCTCCACTATATCTGGATTATTACTTCATTCTTGCTAGTATTTCCTGTGCCATTGGAGTCCTATTCCAGAAATCTTTCCTTGGGCCTATGCTTTCAATATTTTAAACCTTTCAAGTGCTTGCATTATACCAAGGCAACACCACATGCTACTTCACCTAGTATTTCTTCAAATATATTTTCATCCATATATTCTTTCTTCCTGACCTCTGGGAGTCCAATGACGTGACTCTTTGACCCTTTTCTAATTGCCCTATATCCCCTCAACTATGATTTTTCTTTGTTTGTTTGTTTGTTTTACTGTTTTTTAGTGTACTTTCTCTCTGTCTCCAAAATTGCGAATTTCTAACATTCTGTCTTCCAGGCCACTTCTATTATTTTTTTTTGTACCAGGAATTGAACTCAGGACCTTGCATAAGCCAGACAGGAACTGGTTCTTTTGAACTATATCCCTGGCCCACGGCCACTTCTATTCTGACATAGATCTCCTGACATTGAGCTTTAAACATGGGTTTTAAATTTCACTTCTATTTTTCATTTCTGCCATTTCTACTTGGTTCTTTTTTGTATATCTTCTACATGATAGATTTTTCTTTCTTCATTTGTTCCAGTTCATTTGTATCTCTTCACTGAACCACATTGATCATGATTTTTCTTTTCAACAAAGTCTTGCTAATATAGTTCAGGCTGGTGTTGAACTCACTATATAGCTTAGACTGACAGGTGTGAGCCACCACGCCCAGCTGATCCTGATAATTAAAACCCTTCTCAGATCATTACAGTATCTAGCTCATCTTGCTATCAGGTTCTGGTCACCTTTTTAAAGTCACGTTGTGACTTTTCTGGGTTTGAGTATGGCCTGCGATTTCTTTTTATCCTGAGCATTTTGTCTAGTATAGTAGGACACTCAGGAGCCTATTTAAAGCTTCTGCTTTGGCTGACAGTCACATTATTTGGGTTTTTAGGTTTAGCGGGCAGGTCCTGACCTTCCAGGGCTATGATTACAAAGGCAATTTGGGTTTCAGAGACCACACAGTGCCCTTCGGCTCTGCCCGGTTTCCCGGGTGCCACTGAGGCACCATCTCAGCTTTGTTGGTGCCAAGGGTGGACATTATTTCCCTGGCCCCAACAGGTGCCCTTGAGTAGGGGTGGAGGACGTGAGGATGGGACCTGGGACTGATTTTCAGCATCCTGGTGCTGGCAGCTTCCTGTTCCACCTGCACTGGTGCCACCCATGGGGTGTAAGTTGATTCTAGCGCCTGAAAGGGATGTGCAGGATGTGTATGTATGTGCGTGTGTGTGTGTGTGTGTGTGTGTGTGTGTGTGGTTGGCAATCAAACCCAGGGCCTCACACACGACAACCAAGGGCTTCAGCACTGAGGTACACCCTCACTGTATTTTATTTTAGTTTGAGACCTGCTCTCGCTAAGTTACCCATGCTGGCCTCACACTGGTGACAGTCCTGCCTCAGCCTTCTGAGTAGCTCGGACTATAGGCATTCACCACCACAGCAGCTTGTTTCAATCACTGCTTGAGCTTGGGGTGTGGCTCAGTGGTAGAGAACTTGCATAGCACGCACAAGACCCTGGGTTCAATTTCCAGCACAATAAAAGTGAAATGCCTCCACCATTCCTCGGTTTCTGCTTAACTCAAGGGCCTTAACCCACGTCCTGGAGCCCTGGGCGGCCTTCTCCTGTGTCCTGGCCTGCTGCTACAGTTTGTGCTTTTCTTGCACCGGGGATTGAGCCCAGGGCTTCGTGCGTCCTAGGCAAGCACTGTGCCTCTGAGATACCTCCCTACCCCGTTGTATGATTTACGGCGGGATTAGCTAAATTGCCCACTGGCCTCAGACATGTGCACATGCCGCCCTCCTTCAGAGGGCCTGGCATTATGGCCGTGCTGTGTGGCACCGCACCTAGCTTCCACAGCTTGTGTTCAGTGGTGGCATTTCGGCTCCGGTGCCATCGCATACACCCAGAGAAGTACTATGCGTGCCTAAAACAGCTCTCTTTAGAGCACTCCCGGCTGCCTCGGTTCAGGTCACTGGGGCATGTGAATCTGTCCAGGAAAACGTGGCAGAATTTGAACAAGGACCAGCCATGGTGAGGGCCTATTGCTATCCTCCAAAGACGTCACCTACCCTACGTAGTCAGCGCACTCCTCAGGACCAGGTAGGGCCAAGACCTGTGTAACGGTCTTTAACCACAAGAGCAGGGGACCAATTCTTTTCTCCCCTTCTGTCTTCATCACTTTTCTTGTTGCTGAGACAAAACACCCGACACCCAAAGTTAAAGGGGGAAAGGTGTGTTGCAGCTCACGCTTTGGAGAGGGTTCAGTCTCTGTAGCCGGCCTGTTTCAAAGCAGGGCGGCATGGCAGAGGAGAAACTGTCCACGCCATGGCAGGCCCGGAGGCAGCGAGCAGCCAGAGCGGCCAGCCGCAGGAGCAGAGCCCCAGCCTGCCTGCTTTCTGTCCTTTCATATCCAGGTTCCCAGCTTACTGATTGGGGCCACCCACACCCAGGTGGAGGGTCTACTATCCACACCCTTAATCCCACTGTCGCACGCTTACTCCTCAGCCCACACCCCAGATCCAGCGACCTCCAAACAGCCCACTCCGTACAAGCACGTGAGGTTCTGGGGGACATCTGGACACAAGCCATGACAGCTCTGTCCTCAGTATCGAACCAGGGGTGGCCCCACTGAGTTAAACCCCCAGCCCTTTATATTCTGAGACAGGGCCTCGTGACCTTGCCCAGACTGGCCTCGATCTTGGGAGCCTCCTGTGTGAGTCTCCAGAGTGCTGGGATGAGAGGTGGGTGCCACTTCGCCCAGCCCGGTGGGCTGACTCTTGGCAGGAGGCACAGGTGTGACATGCAGTGGTGCACTTCGCAAGTGACATTGGGGTTTGTCCTTTTCCCTGCTGGCTTTCAGAGGAGCTGAGCCTGTGAAGCCAGTCACACAGCTACTAGAGACTGCCCTTAGCAAGCAGGGCTCTGGATCTTAGCGTGAGCAGCGACGCCTGCTGGTGCGGCCGAGAAAACACCAGGGCCTGTGCTGAGACTCAGGCTTTCCACACAGCACATCACTCACGTCACGGAAAGTTTGGGTGTTTCCGGGCGTGGTGGCGCACCCCTGTGATTCCAGTTACTGCAGCGGTTGAAGCAAGACGATCGCAGTTGGAGGCCAGCCTGAGTCACCCAGAGACTTCCTGAGACTCTGCTAAAAAAAAAAAAAAAAAAAAAAGAAAGAAAGAAAGAAAAAAAAAGTCCGGGATTCGCAACTCAGTACAAATGACTTGGTTCCCCACTGAGACGTCACCCAGGATCGGGAGGCAGATTTATTTAATGTCGGGTGGGCCCTGACAAGGAATCAATTATCCTTCCAAGTGTCCGGCCTGGAAGGCTCGGGGAGGGGGGGTTTGCTGGCGTTGCAACCAAGAAGCAGGGTACTTGGCTGTCTTTGATTGGTTCTTACAGTGTGCATCACAGTGACCGGGTGTTTCTAGGAGACAGAAGCGCTTGGAACTGCAACAGGAGCCGTCACTCGGGCCACTGAAGCATGCTGGCCGCAAGGGCGTTTGCTGCTACATTGCCCCTCCTAGTTTCCCTGGCAAATCTTTGTTTTTTTTCTTTAAACTTTAAGGAGAAAAAATAAAACAAAATTGCAAAACAGGATAACAGGAAGGTAACAATGGTTAATACAGTGCATATTGTTATCTTTAAATTAGTGACTCAGAGTATGACATATCGGCATTTAATTGTTCAAACAGTATTAGCACAAACCTTTCTTCTCAATGAACTGAGAGAAATTAGTAGGATAACTTCCTTAACTATCTTTTATATTGTTTTCTTTTTGCTTTCCCCTTCCTTCTTTTCTCCATTGCCCCATCCCAGGTTCTCTTTCCTTTTCATCCCATTTTGCAAAATCTATCGTACATTTTGGCTCTTATGCGCTCTTTCAGCTTCTCACACTAGGGAGAGAATATGGTGTGTAAACGTGTGTGTCTGGTCTATTTCACTTATGACCATGATCTCAGCTTGCACCCATTTACCTGTAAAAGTCTCCAGTTTATCCGTTTTATGGCTGAGAAGTACTCCGTTGTATAAAAAGACCACATCCTTTTTATCCATTCCTCAACTGACAAGCATCTGGGTTGTTTCCAAGATTTAGCTATTACAAACTGTGCTGCTCTAAACATGGGTGTACATATAACGCCGTGGTGTGATGTTTTTAATTCTTCTGGGAAGATGCCCAGAAGGGGAATAGCTGGGTCAAATGGGACCCGCAATCCTAGTTTTGTGAGGAATCTCCACACTGACCTCCACAGTGGTTTCGCCAGTCTGCACTCCCACCAACAGCAGGCTCTTTCCCCCACAGCCTCTCCAGCATTTGCTGTTGGCTGATTTCTTGATAGCAGCCATTCCTTCTGGGGTGAGATGGAATCTCAGTGTTGTCTTAATTTCTATCTCTTGAATGACCACCGAAATTGAACATTTTTTATTTGCTGTTGGTATTTGTTGACCTGAGAAGTGTGTGTTCATCTCAGATGCCCATTTTTATTGGGTCTTTGAATTTGAGAGGTTTAAGAGCCAGAGGTACAGCTCAGTGCTGCAGCGCCTGCTTGGCAAGTACGAGGCCCTGACTTCAGGCCTTAGTACCCCTCCCAAAAATAATACATAAATTTGGGAGGTCTGATTATGTTTTAGCTCTTTGTATGTTCCTGATAGTAATCCTTTGTCCGAGGAATAGCTGGCAAACATGTTTTCCCCACATTGTGGGCTGTCTCTTCACTCTGTTGGAGGTTTCTCTTGTTGTTTAGTGAGATGAGATCAGGGTTTTATTCATAAAGTCTTTGCCTACACCAGTGTCCCCAGCAAATCTTTGCTGGGCATATCGCATGGGATCTTCTGAGCCAAGGCCCAACTAGAAGCAGTAACGTTAGGGTTGTTGTCAGTGATCCTAGGATGGGCCCTAGCCAAGGCCCCCAAGATTGTCCTCTTACAGAGATTTTTCCCTATGTTGCTTTTAGGCAGCGACATAATTTCAGCCCGTCTGTTCTGTAACAGTACTCTGGCAAGGTAGCGAGGGAGGAGTTCATCTGACCTAGAAGAGTGTCCAGTGTGCCTTGGGGTGAGCTCTCTGGTTCAAGTAAATTCTCCAGCAATTGTCTGGATGGGCTCTTTTAGCTCCGGAGTGGTGGAGCTAAGGATGGATTTCTGAAACTTGTAGAGATAATTAATACGTACCTGGATTATACATGCATGCAGGAGTGTCTACAAGTATAGCTGGTCTTTGAATTAAACCTTATTGAGGCAGGTGTGGTGGCACACGACTGTACTCCCAGCACTCGAGAGGCTGAGGCAGGAGGATCATTGCGAGTTCGAGGCCAGCCTGGGTGGCAAAGTGAGATCAAGGCCGGCCTGAACTGCATAGTGAGACCCTGGCTCAAAAAGACAAATACGTAAATAAATAAACTTTATGGAGCTGGTTATAAGCTGTTCCTGTAAGGTAATGTTTTACTGTTTAACTTTTTAGACATTTGTGGCCTGTACGCTGTATGTAGTTTTCAACTGAGTTATCTCTGTTATAAATGCAGGCTCGTGGTCACTGCCAGTGGTCAAGGGTGGGTCGTATGTAGGGATGACTTTTTGCAGCAAGACCCTATAAACTCGTGTTTTCTTCTCAGTGCAGGTAGGGAACATCTTGGGCCAGCCAGAGTAGGTACAGACGAGCACCAACAGATATTTGTAACCCCTACAAGGTTTTATTTTTGTGAAATCTGTCTATATATCTTTACATGTAGAGAGTCCGCTGTACTGCGTGAGGTCAGGGCCAGTGACTGAGACCTTGAAGCTGGAGCTGCCTGCAGGGGTACGGGTGCCAGCGCAGAGGCTTGAGCTTGCAGAGCAAATGGTGGGGTCAGGTCTGGCTCTGATCTTCCGGGAGTACCGGGTAAAGTTTTTTTTCTGGCTGGGCCTGATGTTTCAGGCAGTTGGATTCCCAGAGGAGGCGCAGGCCTCTGGATCGAATTATTTTGCATGGGTGGCAGGTGTTCAAGCAGCAGCAGGAAGCACTAGCAGGGGAGTTTTGGCCAAAATAGCTTTGTGCAAGGTGACCACAGCATATCTAGCCTAACAGACTCCATTCCTAATGGAGCTACTTCCAGCCATACACGGGGTGCACTCAGCCTCTGTCAGGGGGCTTATTTTTCAGTCATGGTCTGGTGGGCCCAGCTTGGTGGGCAGGTAGGTGGCAGGACCAAGTGGCGCACAGTGATTCAGGAGGTCCAGTACAGCATGTGGCACCTGGACAGTTAGGTCTCGGCCTAGGGCAAGCTTGTCAGCCTTTTGATCAGGAGAACAGTGGCTGTCAGAGCACAGGGCCAAAGGAGGAGGCAGCTCGTTGAGACTAGATGCACGTATTTGTACAGGTAGACGAGGGGACACGCACAGGGGCCGACAGTCTGATAAGCATCATTAATCAGAAGTATACAGGATAATTTCTGCTGAGAAACTAGCAAGGTCACCTGTGAGGGCTTTTTCAGGGAGGGTAAAGAAGGTTTTGAACCTCTGGGAAGTTCAGTGTAGGTCAGTTGACTTTTGAGTCCAGAACTAGGGTCTTTCCATGTAAGAGCAAAGAGGGGCTGGCGGACAGGAGCCAGCTGAAGGCAGAAGAAGGCATTCTTTAGGTCCCGGCAGGTGTGCCAGCAGGCTGTGCGTGGCAGAAGACGGAGGCAGTGTATATGGAGGGCAATCTCAGTGACGCTGGCAGCTGGAATATCCTGAACTGGCTGAACAGGCAGGAGACTGTTTGATGCAGGTGGGGATTGCCCTGGGATGGAGTTTCACAATCAGAGGCAGGGGTCGATGACCCGATCTCAGGGCCCAGGGGACCGTGGCAGCAAACAGGAATGGGACAGGGAAACAGGCTGTCTCAGAGTGGCCAAATCTGTTGTCAGAACCTCCCTCCAACTAGTGAGAGAGTTCTTATCCCCCGTGGCAACTGAGTCCAAGCGAGTTGCATCTTGTCTGAGGATTTGCCCCAGTTGAAGGGGAGCTGTCAACTGTTACTTTCAAGTTAAGGGAGCAACTCAAAAATAGAGGAAGGCATCTTTTTAAGCTAGACATGTAAATCAGGTGGCATCTGGAGGTAACAGGTCCATACTGCCTTGGGTGGCCAAGGTGTGGCTGGATGCCAGTGTGCTTTCTGTGGCACAGGACATTTTATGGCAGCAATTGGAGCCATGGAATGGTTGGTGGTCAGGCCTGGAGATGAGTCTTTGACCCATATCTCTGGGAGGAGAGTTTTCAGAATTTCAGCATTGTGGTTATCTGCCTCAGGTTGATGCGGGCATCATTTTCCTCTTGGGGAACGTGCAGGGTTAAACGAGAGGGAGACTGACTGGCTTGACAGGAATTGATCTTTGGTGAGATGTCCTCCCAGGAGGTAAGTTTGTGCCTGGCAGAAGGGACAAGAGGCAAGAGTCCCAGTTGTCCTGGTGATGGTGACTTTTTTCTGGCAGAGGGGACTTTTGCAGGCAGGGTTCTGTTCCATTTTCTGCCAGGAAAGTCATAGATGGGCCTGAAATATCCAGGTTGAAGCTTTTGAGAGTCCTTGTCTTTTATTTTATTTATTTATTGGTTTATTTATTTATCGGTGCCAGGAATCGAACTCACGACCTCATGCTTGCCAGGCAGGCACTGTGCCGCTGAGCTACATCCCCGGCCCGAGAGTCCTTACCTTTTAATCTGGCGGGGCATTTATTTTAGTGTCCATGGCCCTTATAACTCACATGTTGGCAAGGGCTTTATCAGGCCTCTGGGCAACAGCAGTAACTTTTGCTATCTTGAAACAATTTTTGTTGTTTTTTTGTTTCTGTTTTTTTGCAGGCTGGAAAGCTGCTAGGCGGGGTGAGCTTTGGGAAAGGCCATGGCAACCCATTCATCAGGGCTGACAGTCCAATTTTTCCTCAGTCAAAATGTGGAACTCAGAAGGAATTGCTGACAGTCATCTCGGGTGGGTGTTAGAGGCCGCGCTCCGACCAGGAAAGGAAGCGGGCTCAGAGGGTGGCCTCTGTGGCTGAGTGCAGACAGTGGCTGGCTGGAACCCACGCAGGTGGCTGGAAGTAGACGGGTGAAGTTACAGGTGTTGGCGGCAACGGCAGCGGCTAATGAGGGTGCCGCGGCGGAGCTGGGGGGGGGGGATCGCCTCTTTTGTCCTTTTCCTTTTCTCTGCCATAATCTCAGAAAACCCTTTTTTTCCGCAGTCAGGGACTGTGCATTTTGACTAGTTAGTGCCCATGTCTGACTTCCTACGTGTGTGTCGTGTTCCCTTGAATGTGGGCATAATAGACAAAGGGTAGATGCCCCTCAGAGAGAGACCATTCCGATGCCTGCCTGGCTGTAGCCCTCGCAGGGACTTAGGCACAACGTAGCTAAGCGGGGTGCGAGGCCTCCATTCTGTCATATGCCATGGAACTGCAGGCGAGGGCCCAAGAAGCCCCCGTGACCAGTGCTTCCCAGTCTCCGTGCACAGACCACCGAGCAGCTGAAAATGGAAAATGGAACAGAACTCTCCCTAGTTAAGGGCGTCCATTCCGCCCACTCACACATTCATTCAGCAGGCACCCAGAGGCTGAACCTCCCCACCCACTTCCCTCGGCGTGGTCCTAACTAACGAGAGGTGATCGATCTCTCCCTCTGCCCCAGCTGAGTGGACCGCCAGACTCACTGGAGTGTCCCCAGGGCTCTTACCAGGATGAGGCAGGCAGGCAGACAGACAGTGTCCTCCTCACTCTGGGGGCCAATGTGCGCTGCTCAGCGGGAGCCAGGAATCCTCCTCCAGGCCCGTGAGGGACTCAAGAAGTGTCGAGGGTGTGCCTTTGCGTCAGGACCTGGAGAGGTCCTTGCTCCATCCATCAGGGCCACAACCAACGGCCAAAGAGGCCAACACGTCTTCACAGCCAGCACACCAGAGGCAACGGCGAGCAGAAACACCAAAATGTCACCCAGGATCGGGAGGCAGATTTATTTAATGTCGAATGGGCCCTGACAAGGAATCAATTATCCGTCAAAGTGTCAGGCCTGGAAGGCTCGGGGAGGGAGGGTTTCATGGGGTTGCAACCAAGAGGCAGGGTACTTGGCTGTGTTCGATCGGTTCCTACAATATGCATCACAGTGACCGGGTGTTTCTAGGAGACAGAAGCAGCCAGAACTGCAACAGGAGCTGTCACTTGGGCAACTGAAGTATACTGGCTGGGAGGGCGCTTGCTGCTACACGTACAGGGAAAGAAGAAAGCAAGAGAGAAAGCAAGCAAGAAAGAGAATGGTTGGCTGTCACAGCATAGCAGTGCTTGCTCTGCTTTCACTCAGCCGCTGGTGCCAAGTGGCCACACGTTTTCCCCATGAGCGCTTTTGACACGGAGCAATGACCTGAGAGACAAAGAGGAGGAGCTGCCACACCTCGAGGGTCTCCTCATATCCCCAGAGTTGCCCACGGGGCCCCTCTGTCCTCTCTCCAAAAGGCACTGTGACATGCGAGGCCACGTTGGGTGCCAGTCTGTCAAGCTGTCCAGCCCGGTCCTTTTGGCTCTTCACATTTTTGGAGATTTAGCTGGAAAGGAGACCATGAACCCATGGTCATGCAACATATGTACATGCATACACATTAATATATTACATACAAAGGCAGCAGAGGCAATGTCAAAGCCCGAGCGAGAGTGCATGCTGGTAATCCCAACACTCTTGGAGGCAGAGGCAGGAGGATCACAAGCTGGAACCCAGCCTGTGCAATCTAGTGACTTAGTGAGACCCTGTCTTAAAATAAACTCCAAAGAGGCTTGGGGTGTAGCTCGGTGCTAGAGTGCCTCGGTGCCACACTCCTACACACACACCCACACATGCTCACACTCACAAGCAACACCAGTTTTGCCTCACTCCTCTCATGCCTCATCACTGAAGTGGACTGACAACTGGTATTCAACCTATAACCCGCAGCTGAACTGAATGAGCGTGGTGCTGGGTGTGCGAAGCCCACCTGGGGACTGTTGCCAGCAGCATAAGAAGCAGAACTGGAGAAGTGAGGCTGTTGGGAGCTGAGAAAGGCTGTTGGAGCTGGTGGAAGCTGTAAGGAGCTGTTGGTTGATTTGGAGGAGCTCATCGTGCTGGCTTTCCTGATGAACTCGGCTGTTTTCATCCTCCAAGGAGCTCAGGACCTCGCTGGCGCTAAGAATAGCTTCGGTCCACTTTGGGGGAGCCCTGGTCCTCACTCTAAGCACCGCTTCCTGGCTCCGCAGGGGAAGATGGTGCGCTGCCAGTCTCCTGGAGAAAATTTCTGCATTGGCTTTCCTGATGGGAACTCGGCCATTCTGATCATCTCAGGAGCTCAGAGTCTCACTGTTGCTGAGGATGGCTGTGGTACTTTTCGGGGCAGCTCTGGTTCTTACTTTGCACATCACTTCCTGGCTCCAGTGCAGATCCCTCAGCCTGCTAGCACAGATCCTTCATCTTGCTGGCACTGACTTCCTAGATTTCACCACCGACCTTTGGCCCTTTCCAGTGCAGATCCGTGAAACAGGCCTGCATGAGCCATTGTTTTGGGCTCTAGGCCTGCAGTTGGACTTGTGGGAGGCATTGTTATGAGCTCTAGGTCTTCAGCTAGACTAACGCAGGATGTTTCCATGGGATCTGGGCCCTTGGCTAGTTTCCTTGATCTTACTGTGTAGACAGACTCCCGCACTCTTTTGTATGTCATTCTTTGGGTGACTATTATAAATAATCTTATAAAACATGTGTCCTGTATGACATTGTTCTCTCTTGCAAAATAAGCCCCCAAACCACCATAATCACCGAGCCTGACCCGGAACCACAGGGGACGATGACAGAGAGCATGCGCAGTAGCTTACTCCGTCATGGAGGAGTCTCTTGTAAGCCACAGCCACACCAGCTGATAGACTTACACAGAAGTCGTGGCTGTCCCCTGAGGAGAAAGAGGAAACGAGGCAGAAAGTTCTGTGCCGCCACAGGCAGATGGGAAACGGCCCTGTGCCAGCTCCTCACCAGCCTGCCCAGTTCCAGGCAGGATGACAGCCGTGTGCTGCCAGCATGTGGCCCACTCCAGTCGGCTGTGACAGTGCAGCCTCGGGGACAGAAGCGCAGCTGCCAACCCACCTCACCGCAGCCCCTCACCTCCCAGTCACAGGCCTGGCGGCTTGGACACTTACCAGCATTTTACGGCAGGTGGCAGTCTAGGCACACATCCTGGTACTGCTAGCTGTCAGGGTGCCGCCTTGCTGAATCCTGGGTAGCATAGTTTAGACTTCATCCAGAGCACTGCAAAGAGGCTGGGCGAGGGGGCATGCACCTGGAGTCCCAGTTACTTGGGAAGCTGAGGCAGGAGGCTCACTTGAGCCCAGGTGTCCCTGGCCAGAGTGGGCAGCAGAGTGAGATCCCGTCTCAGAAAATGCATATTAGAATGTGAAAGCATGTTTCCTTACTAGTCATGTGCCATTGTTAGAACCGTAGAACTCTGCTCGTAAAAATGTGAAAACAAATAGGCAAAGTCAGATCTAAAGCCTTGCTTGGGGCTTGGGGCGTAGCTCGGTGGGAGAGGCCTGGCTTGACACACACGAGGCCCTGGGTTTGATCCCCAGCACTGCGACACTCACACACACACACACACACACACACACAGAGGTAAAATTAAAAGAAAAATTTCTAATAATTTTAAAACAAGAGGCAAGCATGGTATTGCACACCTGTAGTCCCAGCACTCAAGAAGCTGAGGCAGGAGAATTGCCATGAGTTCAAGGCCAGCCTGGTTTGTAAATTGAGTTCAAGTCCCACCTGAACTACAAAAGGAATTCCTATCTAGAAGGAAAAAGACAGAAAGAAAGAAAATAATTTTCATCAGAAAGACTTGATTTAGGAGATCAAATAAGGCAGAGTAGAGACTGGCAGCGAAGTGCGCCCTCTGTGCAGCCTGGAGTCCCGATGCCTGGAGCACAGCACTGTAGCGAAGAGGACAGAGGTGGATCTCCAAGTGCTGGGAGGGTGCTGACAGGAGGACCAGAAGCTGCGCAGAAGCTGGAGCGATGAGGACAATGCAGAAAAAGATGGGAGGCCGTCTGGGGGATGGCCATGGGTGCTCCATACGGTGAAGGCTAGATAGACATAGACACCTTGAGGAGCATAAACTCAGTCAGGTGGGATGTGGGTGCCCCACACATGAGGCCCGCACCATGTGTGCTTTTCAGAGGTGGCTGGGTCGGAAAGTGCTGCCATTAATTCCAGCAGTCTGTGTGACACCCCAGCCGCTGCATACATGGACATGGAACTCAGTGCTGATTTGCCTTCACCATCTGCTAGCATGAGCAAGGGTACAGCTTGGCTTGGAAGCTTGCCACAGCCTCAGGTGGAGGGGCTTCTGGAGCATGTGGGGTCATCCCACAACCCCGCCTCTGCTAAGCAGAGAAAATCGTGACTTCAGTGTGTGGAAGGATAGGTAAAGCGGGAGTTACCAAAGTGACTACAGCCCCACCACATTCAACCAGTTGATCTTTGACAAACGGGCCGAACACCTGGCGGAAAGAGGCTCTTTTAATCCGTGGTACTGAGGAAACTGGCTATCCACATGCACAAGATTCACTCTAAGCCCGTATCTCTCGCCATGTACTAAACTACAATCAAAATGGATCAAAGATCTAAATGTGAAAGCAGAAACACTTAACTTGCTGGAAGATAATGAGGCAAAACTCTTGAAATCACAGCCATAGGCAGGACTTTCTGACTAGAACCCTGGTTGCATAGGAAATAGCATCAAGAATCAACAAATAGGATCATAAAAAAAGCTTTTGCACAGCAAAAGGAACTGCCAGCTGAGTGGAGTCAACCTATAGAATTAGGAATAATTTTTGCCAGCTATTCCTCAGACAGAAGAGTGATATCTAGAATATATAAAGAACTCTAAAACATTAGACTCCTGAAATAAAAGACTCAGTCAAAAAATGGGAGTCTAAGATGAATAGACACTTCTCAGATGAAGTACAGATAGCCAATGAGTACGTGAAAAACCCCTCAACATCACTGGACTTTACAGAAATGCAAATTAAAACAACACTGAGTTTCCATCTTACCCCAGAAAGAAAGGCTACTACTAAGAACTGCAATAATAACAAACGGTGGGAGGCTACCGGGGGGAAAAATCACCTCTTCTACATTGTCAGTGGGAATGTAAACCGGTGCAACCACTACGGAAACCAGCGTGGGTGGGGGAATTGGCCAGAGGTATGTATGAGGTGGATATGCAGAGGTAAGACACGTTTGGAACTACATGCCCCAAACCTTCCAGAATGCATAGTTAGAGATTCAAAAAAAAAAAAAGAGAGAGATTAAAAGACAGCCTACAGGGCCACAAGTCCAAGTTGGATCAAACTACACTGCCGTAAGGAATGACTGCTCTGACCTTCATCCTCCCTGTACTCTGATTTGTTACTTAGATTGGCCCTCAGGTCAGTCGTGTAACAGAGCACGCTGAACTTACCATTTCCTTCTCCTGTCCTTCCCCTGTTTTCTAAATGAATTCCTGCACCAACATCCTGGCTTTGTCCTTCCTGGTTCTATCAATTAAAAGCCACAGAAGCTCCAGTTCAGGGCTGCCCTTATGAGACTCTCCTGGTGAGGGGTCTTGGTTAAGCTCAGTGTCTCT
>PVLD010030050.1:0-17309 GCA_004027595.1 Dinomys branickii
CATAAGTAAAATACTGCCTGTTCTCTCTTATATATGGAAGCATAAAGCATAGTCAAACTGAATGTACAATAGTAACTACTAGAGATTTGGATGGGTGTTGGGTTAGTGTGCATTAAAAGAGGCTGTATTTGATTAGTGTACATAGTATGTCTCTGTTGAAATAGTACATTGAACTCCTCTATTAATTTGTATAAGTTATCAATGTTAATCAAGAGTAAAATAATACATAGTAAGAAAAATTTAAATTGGGTGTGTTGGCACACGTCTGTAATTCTAGCACTTGTGAGGCTAAGGAAAATGACCACTGTGATTTTAAAGCCATCCTGGGCCACAAAGTGAGTTCAAGGCCAGCATGAACTGCACAGTGAAGCCCTGTGTCCAAAAGGCTAAAAAATTAAAGAAAGGAAGGAAGGAAGAGAAAAGAAAGAAAGGAAAGAAAGAAAAGGAAAGGAAAAGAAAAAAAGAAAAGAAAAAAAGAAAAGGAAAAGAAGAGAAAAGAAAAAAGAAAAGGAAAGAAAAAAAAGAAAAGAAAAGAAAAGAAAAGAAAAGAAAAGAAAAGAAAAGAGAAAAGAAAAGAAGAAAAACTAGAATAGCAAGAGAACAATTTGGAAACTGCTGTGTGAGTTTTTGGCCTGCTGAAATGCTGTGCAATTTGGAGATAATCTGTTTCTCTAAAATCATGTTTTGTTTACATAAAATCTTTTACATTTGTTTATTGATTGAAAGATAAAAATGTTATGGTTTAGATCACACATGTCACCCCAAGTTCTCACAGTTGGAGGTATGCCTTCTAGAAGGAATAGATCACTGGGGGAATGACTGTAAGGTCTTGGGGCGTTCATCCCCAGATCCTCCCTTCTCATTTTGCTTCTTGGCCATCAAGATTATAGTGCCTTCCACTGCTACTCCTATTCTACTATGTTATTTTTTGCCTTTGAGCTAGCTGACCATGGATTGAATCCACTGAATTTCTGAGGCAACTGTAGCAGCTCCTCTTTAACAATCATGTGTTGAGTATTTTGTCCTAGTGACAAGAAAGTATCTAATATAGAGAATTGGTGTGAAAACGGGGGCCATTGGTGGAAATGTACATGAATCTGTACATGGGCCTAGTCTGTGTCCCAAAGGACTTTGGAAGGGTTTAGCAGAAGGAATTTGTCAAGGTTTGGAGGTTCAGACTACAGAATACCTAGAACATTACAAGCAGTGCTTATTGTGCAAAAATGGTGAGCACTTAAAATAGCACAAAACTGATGGGAATGTGCAAAGTAAAGGTCAGGCTGAGGATGTTTTACTTGGGAAGAATTCCATTAGCACTTGTACTAGGTGCCATATGTTTTATGTGCTGGCAGAAAAATCGTCTATATTTTGCCCATGTCTTGAGTAACTGCAGAAGATTCAGATTAATGGTAGGGAACTAATTTATCTGGCCAAAGAATTTTCAAGGGCATCAAAAATTTACCCTATGATATGAGTATTACTGGATGCTGTTAACAAGAACTGTAGTGATTATCATGAGGACCTGGCAGAGCAGAATTATTTGGAAACTATGTTTTACCAGAAAGAAGCACCTGCAAAATTGGGGTAAAAGAGAAAATAATTGCTGAAAGATTAGCATTAATCTATCAGAGCCCATAGTAGAAAGACCTTACGGGCATGTCAGAAATCAGCAAGACCCCAACCATCATAGGATACAGAGTTTAAAACAGCAAAAATTTTATTTGAGCGAAGAGTCCGTGGGACTCCTGCTCATTCAGGGCTGCCTAGGAATGAGTATGACTGAGTGAAGCCCTCCAGACACTCAGTGGACATTGCAGCAGTATTTTAAGGGGATCTCCTTTCTGTT
This sequence comes from Dinomys branickii, assembly GCA_004027595.1. Taxonomy (NCBI): domain Eukaryota; kingdom Metazoa; phylum Chordata; class Mammalia; order Rodentia; family Dinomyidae; genus Dinomys; species Dinomys branickii. Next base: position 1,847 of record PVLD010030050.1, read on the forward strand.
CAAACACATGACCAACTTTTTCTCATTTACATATGCTTTTTTTCAGGAATGCAGGATTTAGCCATTGTTGAGTAATAGAGGCACTCTCCAAAATGCCAGAAGAAAGCATTGGGGACCAGGTAGTCATGTATGACTGGGTTACTGTACCTGCAAGTTTCTCAGGTGTGGACAGTGCTTAGAGTTGTGAGTGTGAAGTCAAAGGAGCAGTGGAGACCCCTGGATGTTGGGGACGGAAGGAACATGGATTATCTGTTGAGGAAGCCACAGGGAGTGAGTGGAGCCAGCCTTAGGGGAGGCCATGGGGACTGCAACTTCACGGTTCTTGGGCCAAAGCTGTGGAAGCCCTGTAGAGCTCACTTTCACCACATGGTTCTGCAGGATTTAATGTATGTACATACTGAACTTCTTTTTTGCTCTGCTCCAACTCCATTCCACGCCCTGTTCTTCACTTTCAGAGCAGGATTGCTCACCCTGTACTATTGTACATCTGAAGCATTATGCTTTCTTTTTTGTTTTTACAATAGTTGCCAGCTAAGCATTTTGCTGGATCTTCAGGAGAGATTTTGGGCTTGGACTTTTTTGCAATGGTTGAGCTGTTAAAATTTTCTCAATTCTTAGAGGTGGATTAGCTGCAATTTATATAAGATTTTGTGCATGGCTCAAGAGAAAAATATTATAGTTTAATTTTAAAAATTCCCCCCAAATACTCATGTTTGGAAGAGGAGCCATGTAGGAAGTGCAGAGTCCCTGGGTAAGGGACTCAGGGGTGAGCATATTGACTCTTGCTGCTGATTTTCTCTCTCTGCTTCCTGTCACCTTGAAATAAGTAGCATTTGTACTCTGTGCCTTCTGCCAAGCTGCTCCATCTAAATCTATAACAATCTAAGCCGCTAAACATCCATGTAGAAGATCTGCATGATGTAGTTATAGATATTGATATTTATTAGAATTCTCATGACTGGGTCTATACAAGAACATTCAAAGTAGGGGGACTTTTCCAATGCTATTCTCTGTTTAAAAACTTCTACACAGCAAAAGAATCAGTTAGTAGAGTGAAGAGACAACTCACAGAATGGGAAATAATTTTTAATAGCTATTCCTCAGATGGAAGACTAATATATAGAATATAAAAAGAACTAAAAAAATGGACCACCTAAAATAAAAGAATCAAAAAATGGGCAATTGGAATGAACAGGCATATTGAAACAAATTCAGATGCGCAATAAATATATGAAAAAATATGTTATAAATGCAAATATGAGATAAATGCAAGTTAAAACAATACTAAGATTCTACCTTACACCAGAAATAATGGTAATCATCAAGAAATAAAAATAATAATGAATGCTGGTATGACTGCCGTGAAAAAAGTAAACCTCCTACACTGATGGTGGTAATATAAACCACTACAACCGGTAAGGAAATGAGAACTTCTTTATGAACTAGGTATCATCCCCAAAGAGCTAAAGACATACTATAATGAAACATGTATACCAGTATTTATATCAGCATAATGCATAGTAGCTTAATCCTAGAGGCAAAATGTATACCCATCAACAGATGGGCGTACAAAGAAAATGTGGTATCTATACATAATGGCACACTAGCTGGCTATAAAGGAGGACAAATTTGAGCCAATTACAGGAAAACAGATGTACCTGGAAAAGGTAATGCTGAGTGATATAGCTCGCACCCATAAGCTTAAATATTGAATAGCATCTCGTATTTGAGTAAGGCAATGTATAATAAAGTGCACAGCAAAGGAATGATAGGACACAGAGATGGACTTCTTGCACAGACGAAGAGAATGAGGGTAAGAGGAGAGGGTGAGGGCAAAGGGCATAAAGTAGGTTAAGATCTGTCAGGTACAGGAACCTAATAACCTCAGTGAATGTAAATAATCTATGTCACAAACATGACATAAGATTAATAATATCAGCAAAAGTGGAAAAGGGGAGAGGGGATGCGGAGGAGTGGGAGTGAGGTGGGAGAGGAGAATGGGGTTAAAAAAGAAGCAAGTTTTACTAAGTATATATCTCCACACCACGATGTGACGGTAAACTGCAATACTGCAAACACGTGTTAATAAAACATTAATGAATTTTTTAAAAAGTTCCTTGAACAAGTAAAGAGGGAATGTTTTCTGCATTGCATGGTGCTTTCAGGTTTCGTTTTCATCACTTACTAGGCATTATGATTACAGACGACTTAGACTATAGAAACACGAGCAGATGTTATGCACTTCCTCTACATCCCCCTATCCTGGCATAAATTTTCCTGTATTGTCAACATCTTATATCACTTTGCATGTTAATATTGGAGGGAGCTAATAGCAATACTGACAAAATATTTTTAACTAAGAGGTGCAGTTTATATTGAGATTCACTCTTTGAAATATATGTGGGTTTGACAAGTGCATAACACTGGGGATTCACAACTGCAGTGTCACATAGAACAGTTGCAATGACTTTCAATTCCCTGTGCTTTACCTGTGCACTTCTTTTACTGCTGCCAAAACCATTCACTCATTTCTTTCACTTCACAGTATCCACCAATCTTTTCAGCCTGAGAATTTTCTCCTGTCTTTGGTTTCATGGATGGTCTGCTAAAGTGAGTTGTTCCTACACTTATGACTTCAGTGTCTGAACATTAGTACCTGTGCCTTTTAGTATAATAAAAACCAGGCCTTCCCTGTAGGGAGAGACACACATCAGGGACAGAACAAGGAGTGTGGTTTTTTTTTTTTAATTTTGAGATCAACAATGAAGCACTTACCCCTACTCAGAGGGCTTCAGGGTTTACAAGAATTCAGGTGCAGCAGACGTTCTTTCTTCTGCTGCAGTGAGCACCGTCCTGACTCACCTACAGCTTGTAAGGGCGTTGCGGGCTTGACAGCGAGCATTAGCGTGTGTAAATAGATAAATGTTATAAGAACCTTTTCTAACAACCAATTCCATTAAAATCTTACAAAAATATCAAGAAGGTAACAAAAATTGTCCTAAGTTATCTGTCAAGATAAGTAGTATATTATGCTGCGTGTCAACCTGCTTATCACAAATTTGGGGAAGTCAAGACTGTTATTTTGCTTCACAGACACATAACTCAAGGAGTAAACATCACAGTCCAAAGTTAACTTTTATATCAAAAAGGCCATTGATATTAGAGGGTTTCCAGGATTAGCAATGGGACATGCAGGGCCTTCTGTATGACATGGGTGAAGACAGAAGATGGTGAGGAGCTCCCCTGGGAATAGCGTGGACTCATGGCCTGTTCACTTTTACATTCTTAATTCAGGCCAGGGTTCAGTGCCCTGGACACAGGGACCTTATACACTCTAGCAATATATATAATTTCTCTGAGTATAGAAGTAAATTCAGAAACAGGGCTGGGCTCAGGTTGGGAGGATTGGGAACAGGGTGGTCTGTAGATGACCTCACAGTAAGAGTCTCTTCCTGGACTTGTTATTTCCTACACAGGGATCCTATAAAGTTCCTGAGCCTTGTAGTCCTCCAGTTCTTCATCTATAAATTTTGTTAGACACTTGTTTGCTTGCAGCACGAGTGGAATGGAAGAAGAATATTAAAACACTTGCTATATTTTCTGACATATAGTGAATAATTTTTGACAAACCGCTGGTTCTAAGATTAGCTTAACCCAGACATTATCACTCTTTTTCTTGAAAATTTATTGATGTGTTTCCCAGGCAAGCTGCAGCTCAAGAGGAATATGAATATGAACTCAGGCAAAAATGCTATGCAATAATTATTTCCCTTCATATTTTATCTCTAAGAGGAAGTATTCCTTCATAAGATGCTGGGGAGGCTTTGCCTGCTGGGACCAACTAATTCAAACTTCCTGGGATTAGGTGAGTAGCCATATTCTTCCCTTCCATGCTGGCTTCCTTTCCATTGGAACATCTACCTTAGCTCATACCCCCTTCATTAGAAATCTATCCTTGGAGCTCCCAAGTCATCTATGACCAAAAATCCTGGTCATTCCAGTTACAAGGGAAGCTCAGCACAACTGCAACTTTATGAAGCTTCCAGTAAAATTTTCATGTCTTGATATCACCAGCATATTCTTTCTTCACAAAAGAAATAATAGAGAACTGTCCCAGGTTGTATACTGGTATAATACAGGGAGAAGACACTTGCAAGCCCTGAGTTTCTGGAGGTAGAACTACTTGATCAGGAAGTCATCTGACCATCTGTGTAACTGGTTGATACCACTGGCCAGATCATGACAGACATATTGTAAGAGTGTGGAAGTCAACTTGACCAAAGTGGAGAATTTTTCCCCAGGGAAGCCAATCAAGTGGGGCAATGGAAGACCCTGGAAAGTGGACACTCCCAGCACCTGCCCAGGAACTTCAGGGCCTCACTTCACCTGAGAGTCACCCTTATTTCTCAGGAAATCCTTGAAGAGGCTGGGCATAAGAACCCCAGCTCTTGCCATCTGTAGGACCGAGCTTCTCATATCTGTCCCAGGTAAGGATTCCTCTCATGTTCATCCATGGTCTAAAGCATTGCTCAGAAAACTCTTCCATTTTCTCAGGCTTTCATCTCAGGCCCAAGACACCTCATCTGAGGCTCTGGCCAAGATGACTATGTAGCTCCATTGAAATCTAGTCGTGCAGAAGGAACTGTAGTTACTTCAAGCCAAAACCTGCTATGGCTCAGCGCTCACCCCCTGCAGCTCTCCCCTATACCCCCCTCCTCAGTGCTCCCTTACTTACCCTTCAGGCTCTTGAAGACGTCTCTCTGACTCCCAGTATTGGTTTTGCTGCTGCACTCCACCATTCTACAGCGTTAGTTTATTCTTGCTCAGCCTACTCTACTCACATCTCTACTATAGATGCAGGGTCTTCCGGAGAGTACAACTGTTATGGGAATTTGGGGTTAAGTGTGCCTGTGAGCAGGTGGTGTTCAAAATTGACAGCAAATTTTTCTCAAACGGTGTAATGAAAGAAACGGAGAAATTTCAGGTACACATATATTTTTAATAATATAGAACATCAGGTTTTTATCCTTATGCCTATTTCCAGATACCATCTAGTGCAAAGCTCATACACATTTCCAAGGAAATTCTAATCACAATGCTATGGTAACTTGTTTCATTTTACAAACAAAATAAATGATTTACCACTTGGCTTTACAAAATGTGTAAGATACCTGCACTTAAAATAGAAGAGCAAATTTCCTGTGATCAATATTACACAAGATTATATTCACATCTGAAATAAAAATCAACCAATATTAGAAATTTAAAAGTGTATGTAAATCAATATCTTTCACACAAGATGCACAAGCTCCTGCAATCTTGAAAGAAAGGAACAAGATAGGTCATAAAGAAAGCGCATGTCAACTTTTATCCTCCCCAAATAAAACAACCATCATGATGGTAAAGACTGTAGTATTCCTGTCATGTCTTGGCCATGCACTACATAGAAAACTGTCTGCTCTCCATAAACATAGACTGAACTGTGGGCCCTTTCTCACATGAGGTGTGAGTTAACCTCACTGCAGAATAATACTCATCCCTACCCTGCACCTAAGCCCTCTGTGGTCTGTCACTCAAGCATGGCATCCTGTAGGTCATCACTCAAAGCATTTTCATACAGATGTGTGTATGACCTGGGATCTCTCCTATTAACTTTTGCCAAATGCTCGAGGATTTTCATCTTGCTGGTTTCAGCATGAGCTCTTGGACCCCACACGAACTCATAGTGAGCAGGATCACTACGGGGCACCTTCCGATATGCCAGGTACTGTTCCTGTATCAAATCCTCACTGACGAATTTCCAGGGCTCCTTAATAACAATGTATTTACTCTGGGGCAACTTCTTCCTCATTCTCAGCACCTTCTTTATGTCCTCCTCACTGGCATGGTTACCCTTCATGAAGATGGTAGTAAGGATGACTATTAGGAGATTGATTTTGGGAATGGCCTGGTCATTAACCACTATCCCATTATAAGTGAGGCCCAAGAGAGGAATAAGGACATATGTGTGGCCAGGAGGATCCACTTCCCTCATATCAATGCCAAAGCTCAGACACATGCACTCACACAGTAGACTGACAATCAGAGGGAAGTACACATGGTAATCCTCATCAACAATGTGCAGCATTTCTGCCTTGGTGACTGGCTCTTTCTTTTGATACTTGAGCAGCAGGAATGGCAGCAGTTTAGCTATCTTCTCATCTAGGAACACAAGTCGTAAGATCTGACGGACCAGAACATCCTCTGAGTTTTGTAGATCTTCCTCCTCCTTTTGCCTACTGTAGACCACATTGGATTGGCTTGTTTGACTTGAGACCATGGCAGTGCTGAGAGAGGACATCTTGAGTATTCTAGGGACAGGATCAGATGCCGAGGCACTTCTCGATGTAGTCTGGATTGAGTATAGCAGGACGAGGAGGCAGAGGAAGCAGTGGCTTCTAATTTTCTACTGGCTCTCTCTCAGGCTTGAGAATCTGCACCTCCACTACCTATCTTGCTGCACTGGTTCTCTGATTACGAAGATGTTCTGACTTTCCTTGGAACAGTAATTTTGGTGATGAAGACTCAGTGCCTGGAGGAGAGAGAGAGAGAGAGAGAGAGAGAGAGAGAGAGAGAGAGAGAGAGAGAGATGGTGACTATATTTAGCGAATAATGGTACTTTTATTGGTTCCCATAAAGGCCCGGGACAAGTCTTCCCCTTGAGTAGTGCTCTACTGCTTCACAGAATTCTGTCCTCTTGGAGGCACCTTCCCCAAGAACCTGGGTCAGGAAACAGCACTGCTCCTTGAGTTGTACCTAAATCATATAGGGTAGGCTCTAGGGAAGACAATAGGGTTTATGAATGCTGAGCACCTGGTGTACCTTCTGTCTTGGATGCTCTTGTTACACATTCAGAGCATGCACCTCACCTTGACTCCTGGCACTGCTGGGCTTCCTCTGCTGCAGAGTGAGCTGTAGAGACAGCTTCAGATGAAGTGCTCCAACCCAGGTTCCTGGAGATCCTGTAGGAGACAAGGTGACCTTTAGGCTGTGGACCTGAAGCATAATCCTGCTGCTTTCGCAGGAGGGGTGAGCTTGACTCTCTGAGGTTCTCAGTGCTCCCTTCTCTGCTCACTCAGGGCCTTCAACTCTCCTTGAGCAGGGTCTCAACCACAGCCCTCTAATGACCTGAGGGAAACCCTCAGAGCTAGGATCACCTCCTTGAGAGGGAATAAAAAGCAGTAAGGACACACATATTTGTACACAGCTGCCTGAGGCAATGGCTAGAGGTAGAAAAATTCAGTTGGGCTCAAGGGGTAGGAAAGGAATCTGCTGCATCTGTTTTTATAAAAGGAAAGGTCTAGGACTCTCCATGGGTGACCTGGGCAACCTTTAAACTACAGCCCTATCTCTGTGAGATATTCAAAGAAGAAGTAAGGAAAGCCAGCTCAACTGTGTTCCCTGGATGTGAGAACAGGTGAGAAAAGGACAGCTTGAAGTTAAGGTACTGTGTGTTCCATTGATAAGTTTCCCTCTTAGCTTACCTAGATTCCTGCCAGAGCCTGGTATCCTACTTTTTGCTGTCCAGAGTCTAGCCCTTTCCTATCAAGGAAGGCTTTCAATTCCCTCCAACAAATTACCCAGAAATAAGACAGAGGCCTCAGCTTCACTGCCATTTTCAGCCTTACTGGAATGAATAAAGGTGCAGGTTATGTTTCCTAGCACATATTTGTCTGTGTTCTGGGCAGGGTAGTTTCAATCCTGCTTTTGGGTATTAACTTTGACTCTTGGCAGTTCCTGGGACCCCTGTGTCTTTTGACCACATGGGGTTGCTTGTGTTAACCTGAAGACACTCACAAATCAAATCGCTCACCTCCATCAGATCTCTAGGATTCTCAAAAGAAGTAAGCAGGTGCCCATCCTGTCACCCCTACACGGGGAATCCAGGGCTCATGGCAGGATGCTACCCATCTCTCCTGTGATGCAAGACCCTGTTATGGTTTCACCTAGATTTACCACTAAACTCCCATGGGATGATAGGCAGAACCTTTAGAGGATGATTGGATTATGGGGGCTTACAGCTGACCTGCTAGTAGGTGGTGGGGTCTGGAAAGAAAAGTCGGGTCAGTCAGTAGGAAGAGTGTAAGCCCACACCCTGGGCATCCTTCATGGCGCTGCATCAGCAGAACCATAGGGAGGAGATTAAGCCCACACCCCATGCCTCCTCCACTTTCTCTGAATGGCAGTTCTTGTGGGAAGAGTGAAGGTGTTGCCAGCAGAAAGAGTAAGCCTGTGCCTTGTATCATCTCCATTGCCCTAGAGTGGCACCAAAGTTGCATGTTGGAAGAGTGCAAACCCATGCCCTACACACCCTCTATTGTACTCAGGAAGGCAGTATTAGTGAGACAAGTATAAGTCCATGCCCAGTGTTTCCTCTATTGCCCTGGGATGGCAGTGACAGTAAGAGAAGTGGAAATTCACACTGCCTCCATCTTCTAGTGGCCTGGGACTGTGATGCCAGAAAGAGGAGACATCCAGAGGAACAAACACCTTCTAGGAAACTTCAACATCAGTGATCAAGGCTATCTAATAGTAGAAAGCTAAAAACATCAATGAAGAAAACAAAATAAAGTACAAAATAGAAAATGAGAAGACAGAAAACCAAAAAACAATCCCAAATGCCCAGTCCATCCAGGACAAGTCCAGAACACAAACAGATAGAAGAAATTGGAGGCCAACAAAAGATACTCTCTGAAATCATAGCAGCATAAGTGAAAAAACATATGAAAGAGGGCACAGAAAAAATAATCTCTCAGATGCAAGAAAAAATGAATATAAAAATGAAAGACATTAAAGTAGACACAGATAAACAAATAGACGAGCTCAGGAAAAGGATGGAAACCATGAATGAAAAACATACACCATAAATGGAATCAATGAAGCAGATCTAAACAGAAATGCAGGAGATTAGAAACTCCACTGAAAATATATGCAGCAGATTGAATAAGCTGGAAGATAGAATACCAGATCGAGAACATAGAAACACAAATAGAGACCAGGAAAAAAAGAAATCTTAAAAGTCACAAGAAACGATGAAAAATCAATCCAATAGCTACAGGAAGAAGCCAAGAAGAGCAACATAGGACTGATTGGCATCAGTGAGAAAGATGGAGACAACATAAAAACCATTAAAAACCTCTTCACAGAAATAATGGCAGAAAAGTTCCCAAATATGGATAAAGAATTTGACATACAATTAAATGAATCATACAGAACTCTAAATAGCCATGACCAAAATAAATTCACACTAAGGCATATAACAATAAAGATTCCAGAAACTCAGCACATGAAAAAAATATTAAAAGCAGGTAGAAAAAAAGAAACATATTATCTCCAAAGTAAAGTCCATCAGAATCACAGCAGAACTTCCAACACAAACTGTCCAGTCAAGGAGAGCTTGGAGCGAAGCATTTCAACCCCTGAATGAAAACAATCTTTAACCCGGATTTATGTAACAAGTGAAACTATCCTTCAAAATTGATGGAGAAATAAGATACTTCCATGAGAAGAAGCAATTGAAGAAATTTATGACCACCAATCAGCTCTATAGAATGCTCTGAAAGACATATTAGAAAGAAATAACTAAGGCCACACACACAGAACATCAATAGAATGAAACCAGGACAAGCAATTAAACAGAGCAGGGCAACAACATAATAAAGAAAAGCTCTCTCTCTCTCTCTCTCTCTCTCTCTCTCTCTCTCTCTCTATATATATATATATATATATATATATATGATAGATAGATAGATATAGAGACATAGATATAATCATCAATGTAAATGGTCTTAATTCACCAAAAGAAACAGACTGGCAGAATGGATCAAGAAGCAAGATTCAACAATATGCTACATCTAAGAAACATATTTAACCCCAAAAGAAATTAAAAGACTAAAAGTCAAATGATGGAAAACAATTCTCAATGCCACAGAAACCCAGAAAAGGGCAGTGGTAACTACTCTATTTGTAGATAGTCAATACTTTAAGCTATAACTATTCAAAAGAGGCAAAGAAGGTTACTACATACTCAATAAAGAAAAAAATCCAAGAAGACATAACAATTATAAATATTTATGTGCCAAACACATGTTTGCCCAGCTACAGAAATAAAATCTTAACTGACAGGAAAAGCCAAATAAGTACCTAAACAAATGTATTAGGAAAACTTAATCCCCCACATTTACAAATGAATAGATCAACTAGACAAAAAGTTAACAAAGAAATATTAAAATTAAACCAAGCCTGTGAACAAATCGGCTTCATAAATTTTGCAGTTGCCCACACAAAAACAGAGCAATACGCATTCTTCTCAGCTAGAAATGCAATGTTCTCCAAAATAGCTCATGTAGTAGCTGACAAAATATGTTTACATTTAGAGTCAGTGAAATCATCCCATGTGTAATATCCAACCATAGCAAAAAGAAATTGGAAGTCAATGAAAAAGGAATCCACAGAAGCTACATTAACACAGGAAAATTAAACAACACCATCTGCACAACCAGTGGGTCACAGAACAAATTAAAGAATAAATTTATGCTACATGCAACTAAATCATAATTCTGACACAACATACCGGAACTTATAGGATGCAATGAAAACAGTCTTATGAGGGAAATTTATAGTGATGATGTTATACATCAGGAAAAAGAATGAGCTCAAATAAACAACCTAAAGTTAAACCTCACACCTCCACAAAAACAAGAGCAAATCAAACTCAAGACCCATATGAGGGAGGAAATTATAAATATAAGAGTAGAAATTAAAGCTGTAAAGACTATGAAAACACTACAAAAAATCAATGAAATGAAAAGTTGGTTCTTTGGATGAAAAAATAAAATTGATAAACCATAGCCAATCTTATCAAAAAGAGGAAAGGAAAAGCAGCAATTAATGCAGTTATGAATGAAAAGGGTGAAATTACAATGTATCCCACAGTAATCCAGGAGATCATCAACATTTACTATCAGAATCTACATTCTAATAACATAATAAACACAGAAGAATTTGACAGTTTCATTACACAATTAAATTACCAAAACTAAACCAAGATGACATTAAAATTTTAAGTAATCTGATAACAGCAAATGAAATTAAACATGTAATTAAAGATTTACCAATGAATAAAAGTCAGGGCCCTGACAAATTCAAGATAAATTCTACAAGAAATTTAGAGAAGAGCTAATACAAATAATGCTGAAAGTCTTTAAGGAAATTACAGGGACACAGTACTTCCAAAGTCATTCCTGGAAGCAAGTATTACCTTGATCACCAAATCAGAAAAAAACCCAACCAAGAAAGAGAACTACAGGCCAATCTCAATAATGAACATAGATGCAAAAACCCTGAATAAGATACTGGCCAAAAGAATGCAGTAAATCATCAAGAATATTATACATTATAGGATTCATACCAGGGATGCAGGGATGGTTCAATATATAAAACTCAACATATGTAATACAGCATACTAATAGAACAAAAGACAAAAAAATACATGATCATCTGAATAGATGAAAAAAAGCTTTTGACAAATTCCAACACTCATTCATTCTAAAAACCCATAAAAAATTGGAATAGATGGTTTCTACTTCAAACTTATAAAGCTATCTATGACAAACCAATAGTTAATATCACATTAAATGATCAAAAACGTAAAAGTTTTCATTCTAAATTCAGGACAAGACAAGGAGGTTCATTATCACCATTCCTATTCAATATATTTCTGCAAACATTGGCCAGTGCAATTAGACAAGGGCAAAAATAAAAATAGATGGGATAATGTTATGGTTTGTGTCTGCATGTTTACCCAAACCCTCATGCAGTCATGGGTGGGCTTCTAGAATTTTGATTGATATACAGCCCAATGCTGGGATTGTGCTTGTGAGTGCCACACCTGCCGTGGGGCAGATAGTTTGCATACAATGTAATGGAGGGAAAGAGGCTTCTTGCCACTTCTCCTCCTTTTTTGCTCTTTTGCGGTTGCTATCTTCCACCACCATGAACAGTTGCCTTCTACCATGTGCCACTTTGCCTTGGAGCCAGCTGAGTATGGACTGAAACCTCCACATACTGTGAGCTAAATAAACCTTTCATTCCTTAATTCTGGGTGTCAGGTTTTTGTCTCACCAATGAGAGAAAACTAGCCAAGACAGATAAGCATAGGAAAGGAAGAAGTTAAATTATCTTTATTTGAAGATGACATAATACTCTACATAGAAGATTCCAAATATGCCCCCAAAAGGCTTCTGAATTTAATATGCAAATTCAATTATGCAGTGGGATACAAAGTCAACACTCAAAAGTCAACAGCATTCTTGGACACAGCCAACAAACACACAGAGACAGACACTGTGGAAATCACAACCCTCACATTATCATCCAAAGCAATGAAATACTTAGGAATCAATCTAAAAAAGGATGTAAAAGATCTGCACAGTGAAAATTGCAGTATCCTAAATAGACAATTGAAGAGGATATGAGAAAATTAGAGATGTTCCTTGCTCTTTGATAGGAAGAACCAACATAGTGAAAATGGCCATACTCTCAAAACTGCTATACAGATTCAATGCAATATCAATGAAAATACCGTCAACATGCCTCACAGACCTAGAGAAAATACTCATGAAATTCCTTTGGGACTATGAAAGTCTGAGAATCACAAAAGCAATTCAGAGGAACAAGGGCATATCAGGGGTCATCATAATCCTAGATCTAAAATTGTAACACAAAGCTGCTTTACTAAAATCAGCATAGTATTGGTGAAAAAAAAATAGGCCTAAGAATCAGTGGAACAGAATAGAAGATGTGGATGCATCCTCAAACAAATTCAGCCACCTTATCTTTGACATACGAGCCCAACATGTTCACTGGAAGAAAGATAGTTTCTTTAATAAATGGCACTGGAAAAACTGGCTTTCCATGTGTTGAAGACTAAATCTAGACTCAAATCTATCACCATGCACTAAACTAAACTCAAAATGGATCAGGGACCTAAATATAATAATAGAAATACTAAATTTACCAGAAGAGAAAGTGCAGAAGTTTTGAAGACATAGGTGTAGGCAGAGACTTCATGAACAAAGTGCAGATTGCAAGGGAAATAGTACAAAGAATCAACGAATAGTATTTCACCCTACTGTCAAGATTTAGCAGAACATAAGAAATCACCAAAAAAGTGAAAAGGCAACCCACAGAGTGGGAAAATTTTATAGCCAGTTGTTCTATAAACAAAAGACTTACATCTAGAAGATATAAAGATTTGGAAAAAATCAGACCTCCCACATTCAAAGACCCATTCCAAAATTGGGCATTGGAGATCAGTAAGCACTTCTTAGAGGAAGAAATACAAATGGGAAATGAATATATGAAAAAATGCTCCACATCTATGGTCATTTGAAAGATGAAAATTAAAACAACACTGTGATTCCATCTCACCCCAGAAAGAATGGCTATTATCAAAACAATCAACCAATAACAAATGCTGCAAGGGCTTGATGAAAAAGGAACCTTTCCTCACTGTTTGTGGGAGCATACATTGGCACAATCACTGTGAAAATCAGTATGGAGATTCCTTTAAAAACTTGGATTGGAGATCCAATTCAAACCAGCTATTCTTCTTCTGGGTATGTTCTCAGAAGAATTAAAAACATCATACCTCGATGATATATATGTGCACATGGTTAGCAGCACAATTTGTAATAGCTAAATCTTGAAAACAACCAAGATGTCAATCAACGAAAGAATGAATAAAAACATGTGTTTTTATATAATGGAGTACTACTCAGTCATAAAAAGGCTAAAATGGATTTTTTTTGTAGTGAAGTGGATGTAAATCGAGACCATATTCATAAGTGAAATGAATCAGACCCATATGTGTAAGCATCGTAATACCTATCTGTCAGTCCACAATTGTACAGCTCTAAGGCAAAACATCACAGTGGAAGGGTCTTGTGAGAGGAAGGGTCACTTAAAATTGTAGGGGAAAATGAACAATTAAATAAGTGAGAGAATATGAACAATTAAATAAGATCAGAAATGTACAATAGATAGGGTTCAAAAGAAAAGACAAACTGGGATGGGGAAAGAGGAAATGAGGAAAGGAAAAAAAAAGAAAAAATATATGTATACACAAGATAGTTAAGATTGTCATACATTTAGCTTCTCTTCTTTCATGAAAAGGAAAGTTTTGTGCTAATATTGTTTAGACAAGATATCACGCCTATATCTTCTACTCTGAACAACTACTAGGAAGACAGCAATATGCAGTGCATCAATGATTATAACTGTCCCACTAACCTGGTTTGAACCTCGGTTTCATTGTTATATTTACCTTTTCTTCTCTCTAAAATGAAAAAAGGAGGGGCACTGTGGGTGTGATAGGGCAAGTTACATCTCCTGTCCTGGCTCAGCTCGTTACACTCTGACTCCTGGAAAAGTTGTGGTGAGCAACTTTCCTCTCACAAGACCCTTCCACGGTGATGTTTTGCCTTGGAGCTGTGCAATTGTGCACTGAAACCTCTGTGACTTATAGTCCTGAGTAAACATTGTCTCCATTAAATTGCAGGTGGTGGGTATTAAGATTCATCAATGAGAAAATAAGTCATTCTTCCCCTATATGCTTCTGCAATTTCTGCTTCTTCCTCCTTCTAGGGCATAAACATCCTCATCATCACCCCACCAGAAAAGAAAACACCTGCCCCCTTGATATCAAGTCCATATCCCCTGAAGACTCCCTACCTTCCTGCCCATGAGAGAAGTGACCATGCCCCTTAGGACTGCCCAGGTCTGACCCAGGGGTAGGAAGACTGTGGATCTGTTGTTTCTAGATAATGGACACCTTCATTCCTAAGGAAGAGGCCATAGCTAGGTTCTGTCAGCTCCTGGGGCCCTCTACTTACTACCAATATAGAGCTCCCTCTGCCGATTTGTGGTCACTTCTTGGCCAAGGTCCTCACATGCATGAATCCTTTACTGCAAACACTTAGCAGGAAGTAAAGCAATTCATATGCAGCCCCAATCTCTGGAAACTGCAGGCTGAAAACCAGGGAAGCCAGGCTCTGTGTGTTCCCATTTTTATGGGCATGGGTTACTTTTAAAGTGCTACAAAATAGCAGATTGGTGAGGAGCAGCAAATCACATTCTGAAAAATTAAAGTATAGAGAGAGAAAATAAGAAAAGAAAACAAATGAACAAAGAAGACAGGCATATCTCTAGGAGTCTGCAGTGAAATTAAAGGAAAAGTAGAAACTACAGAGTTGAAGATACTAAAATAAGGAGAAGGGAACAAAGCAGGCTAGTCTTTCTTGCTGAATTTCGGTGCTTAAGAAAGAAGAGTAAATTTATAAAACCAAGGTGAAACCTGGGGACTTCAGGAGGTCCCGGGGAGAAAAGGCACTGATTCAATGGACATATACTTTCTGTGATCTGT
>PVLD010030051.1:0-17298 GCA_004027595.1 Dinomys branickii
CCTCCAAGGTATAAAAAGTCATCACAAAGGGATAAAAAAGAAATATTAAAGTTAGACCTGTAAAAAAAGTTCTTAGAAAAGATAAAGAAAAGAGACAATTTTAAAGAGGAAATGAACCAAAAGTTTACAGCAGTTATACTCAATATGCCCATGGCGACATTCAGGGGAACACTTAAAATACAAAAAGTGCTAATCAAAACAGTTCAAAATTTGAACAACAGATTGAACGAAGATATGGAACCCTTGAAAAGATATCAGACAGAAATACCTGAAATCAAAACATTATAGAATGTTTCACAAAACTGGAGAAATGGCCATTGTGAAGACAGTGTCTGATACTGAGAACAAAATAATGAAGTATTATAATGGGTTCAAAGAAGTTAAAAAGAAAATAAGACAAGAGAAGACTATCCCGAAATTGGATGACAAGAAGACCAATATAGGGCTACACAGAGTTTGAGAAAACATCTAGAAAGCTGTACAGATAGATTCACTAACATGCTTATAGAAAATACTACAGAATATTTCCCAATTATAAGACAAGTTTTCAAAAATACAAGTAAGCAGTCTCTTTTCACTTCACACTGTTTATCATACCTCCTAATTTATATTCACACTTTCAGTAGCTGGGGGGGGGTAGGGAGAAAAGAAAAGAAGGGGAAATTATGTATGTATGTATGTATGTATGTATGTGCAGGATGGCTAACATAGTTGTACTACTGACTTATGTTGCTTTACTGTGCAGAACAGTTACCAATTAGTTGTTTGATCACTCTTGCATGTTTATATTTGTTTTCCTGAGTATACACTTCAAAGTTATCAATATGTAATACAACAACCACTGTTAATTCTCTGTCACCTTATCTGTAATTCAGTTTTGATTGTACTATTCTGGTGCTACTTTATAAGTGACTTTCTGTTTGTTAATATGTTTTTGTTCTTTTACTTTTTAAAATAAAAAATACAAGCATTAGTTAAAGAACACCAATCTATTATGATGAAAATAAGTCAATGAGGCATATTCTCATTAAATTCCCAAATATCCAGCAAAAATATACAAGCAGCCAGAGAAAAACAAAAAACTCACACATAAATTTAAGCCAATTAGAATCACAGCAGATTTCTCAACACAAACCCTGAAGTCCTAAAGAGCTTGGTGTGAAGTATTTCAAGTTGTATTAACAAATATATTTGAAACCAAATTAACTAAGCCAGCAGTTATCCTTCAAAACAGGTGGAGAAGTAATTTTCATAAAAAATTGAGCTCAGAGTATATGTGAGTACTAAACCAGCTCTAGAGAAAATATTTAAGAGCATTCTTGACAGGAAAGATTAATTCAACTCATCAAAAAATTCAGAGGAGACTTGTGAGGTAATTGGAGGTACAGCAACCAAAACATCAACAAAAGAGAAACAAATAACACACCAAAAGGTAAAGGAGGTAATAATAGTAAATAACCAACATAGCTCAGTAATATCTCTCAATATTAATGGCTTCAACTTTCCAATCAGAAGATATAGACTGACAGACTGCATCAAAAAACAAAATTCGACTGTGTGTTCCATTCTAGAAACCTATCAAATTAAAGAAGCTTCCATCAACTAAAATTTAAAGGATAAAGAAAATCACTTCATGAACCAGGACCCTGAAAACAACCAGGTATAGCAACTGTAATATGAGACATGGTAAACTTCAAAAGAAAACTTACTAAAAGTGACAAAAAGGCCACTACATACTAAAGAAAAGTCCAACAGCAAGAGATAATACTGATAAACATATATGCACCAAATACTGGAGCATCTCTCTTCCTAAATCAGAAACTGGTGAAACTAAATATCACATAAACATTATCACAAACACAGTAGGGAATTTTAACACCTCACTGCTTCAAGGAGACATATTCCACCACTCTACAAAACAGTATACATTCCTTTCAGCAGTGTATGGTACTTCCCAAATTATATCTCATACTAGTCCACAAAGCCTGCTGAAGTAACAGAAAACGTTTTGGAAAATGAAAACTCCTGGAAAATTAATATCATACCCATAAATGACCAGTTGGTCACAGAAGAAATCAAAGAAATTTTTTAAAATTCTAGAAGGTAATGACAATGACTGTACAACTCAACTGATTCTATAGAATCAGTTCTAAGAGGAAAATTTCTCAGAATAATTGCTCCCATTAGGAACACTGAGGAGGTGCAAATAAACAACCTCATGAGAAATAGTAAGATGCATGAGTGAAACTGTCATGGTTGAAGACTTGAGGCGAGGCCACAGTGACCGAAATGTAGCGAAGGACCCAAAGCTGCAAAGTAAGGAGCAGATGGATCTACAGAGCTCGGTAGATCAGTGTGAGGAGTTAGGATTCTATTCTAAAATCAAGAGGGCGTCCAGGGGAAACATGAGGTGGGGACCAAGATCTGCCCTGCCACAACAAGCCCTAAACCAAAATTAAGGAGAGAAATTATGATGATAAGAATGAAATTGAAACTAAATAAAACTATAAAAGAATTCAATCAGTCGAAGAGCTTGTTCTGTAAAAGAGTAAATATCATAGGTAAGCTCTTACCAATACTCATCAAGAGAAAGTGTGAAGAAACTCAGAAAAATGCAGCTAGAAATGATAAAAGTAAAAGCAAACAGACACTTAAAAATTCCAGAATATAGTAACTACCTTAAAACTTATCTTTCAAGAAATTAGCAAGTTTTAGAGAAATGGACAGATTCCTGGATACTTATAACCACCCAAATAACCCAAGCAGATGGAAATATGCTTAAGAACCAAATAAGAAGCAATGAAATTGCCTTTGTAATAAAAATATATCAACTAAAAAAGCTCAATCCCTGTTCCATTCATTACTGAATTCTACAAAAGCTTTGAAGGTGTCATATTATCAGTACACTTCAAGCTTATCAAAGAAATTTAAAAGGATGATATGCTCCAAAATTCACTTATGGAAGCCAGTATCAGCCTGATCACAAAACTGTGTAAAAACTCAACCATAAAAGAGATTTACAGGCCATTCTCTAATAAACATAGTTGCAAGAGTTCTCAATAAGACATTAGCAAATAAAATGCAAAACATTGTCTTAAACATCATATATGATGATGAAGTAGGTTTCATCCCAGAGATGCAGAGATGGCTCCAGAAAAGAAGTATAGAATGACCATACTTGATAAAGACTATTTATGAGAAACTGACAAACCATCAATATACTAATTAGGGAAAAATACATTTCCTATAAAGTCAGGTATAAGACAAGGATGTACACTGTCATCTGTTCTAGTCAACATAATACTTGAAACATTAGTCACAGTAAATAGGTAAGAGAAAGAAATAAAAGGAGTACATACAGGAAAGGATGAGCTCAAATGATCGTTATTTGCAGATAACATGATATTCTACATAGAAGACCCCAAAACTCCACCAGAAAAACTCTTTGAATTAATAACCAACTTGGACAAAGTAACAGGATATATGATCAATGCAAAATATCATTAGTATTTTGTACACATGAACAATGAATGGGATGAGAAGGATATTATTAAAACAATACCATTTATAGCTGCTTCAAGAAAAATATAATATCCTAAAGGTAATCTAAGAAGTGAAAGATCTCTACAAAAGAAACCACCATATTCAGAAAATGATAAAGGATGGGTAGAAAGACAAGGGGATAAATATGCAGTAGTAAAGTGGTCCAAGAGGACAGTGACAAGGGGGGAGGAGGAGGAAAAGGGGAAATGAGAGGAATAAATATGTATAATAAAACCAAGTAATGTAAAAACATATGTGATAAGACGACTTAAGACAAATAATACCAACAAGAACAAAATAGTGTATGGGGGAACCCAGGGAGGAGGAGGGATGTCAAAGGAAAGAGAAAGAAATTCGAAGTATCAAACTCCAATAAACACATGTAACCACTCCCAAACATGATTTTAAACTGTATGAATTACAAACATGTACTAATAAAATAAAATATTAAAAAATTAAATAGAAATTGTAACACAAAAAAGAAAAGATAACTGGAAGGATAAAACTGATCATAGCATGATCTATACATGCAAAGAAATGTCAGTGCAACCTACTAATTTATACAGTTAATGCAAATTAATTTTTATAATTAAAAAGAACAAACCCTCTAGGGAGGTAAATCTTTCAGCATATGTTCAGTCATCTTTTAATTAATGAGATATTTTTTATTGAATCCCTGTCCTGGTAAAAATTTCCCACAAAGTCCTGGTTGTACAGAATCATAAACATATTTTCCCCAATCATACAGGTAAAATACAGCTTGTTTGTATGTTCCAAAAAACAGGTGCAAGAAATTTACTTGACATTTCCAATCCTTATGATTCAGAAGTAAGAAGGAAAAGCAGGTGGACCTTATGACCGAATTATGTATGTGTAGGACACTGCAAGAGAAAAGACATACAAGAACAAGGAGCCAGAGAGAAACAGCACTAGGAAGGAAGAGGTGACAGAAAAGCTAAGTAACAAAGAGAAGGAGAAAAGACACTCAGATAAAAGGACAAGCAATTTGCAAATTAATTCCCATGTCTCCAGTGGTAGAGGAGAAGACTGTGAAGCCACAAACAAAATGTGAAGTACCGAGTACTTTAGTAATTAGCAGGCTTGTGACCCTGGCTGCAGGAGAAGCCCATGGATGTTGCAAGCTTTCAAATCAGGATGTCAATTTTGTGTGAAAGGAGCAACTCTGGCAAAGGAAATGAAATTTTAAAAAGAAATTTATCTTCTGATGAATGTATCACTTATCAACCTATTAGGAGGCTAAAGCCAAAACTCATCTTGACATGGTTCCATTTTTACTGATGTACTCTGGGGCTCAGAAAATGTAGAACAACCAGTTTGGGATCCTCCTAAACACTTTGCCTAGGTAATGCATGATTCACAGTTATAGAGAGGGGAACAGTCTGTCATAAAAATCTCTTGAGAGGTTTAGTAGTGTTAAGAACAGGCTGTGGCGGACACTGGTCTTGCCCCTGTGAAGAGAAGCAAGACAAACTGGGTCTGGATTCATAAATTTGCTGGATTTGAGAAAACTATTCCTGAGGCTGACAGATTGGTGGGATTCTATAGCTCTTTCCCCCAGTGCAGATCTTAATTTAATTACTTTCTTTGTGCCAAGAGGTATTGAGAGAATTAGTAAGAGCAGCTTCAGTTTTTAAAATTTTCCTTTCCCTAAGGAGCACAAACCGATAGTCCCAAGAGCAAAGGGGCACCCACACAGGGCACAGGCTTAGTCAGAGAAAGATGTCATTGGGTGGTTCTCACTGTTGGCAGCTGTTTGGATGTGGCTTAGTCCGGGAAAGGGGTTCATGGGTGGCTCTGACTGTTGCCACACTTTTGCATGTATATTTTAAATGCCTCTGGATTGAAAACATCCTTCATGGAGATTGTTTTTCCTTAAGTGACACTGGTGATAGTTGGACAATGTGGCAGGGGATAACCTGCCTATGTTGCTAGTGTGTCTGTCGTGATCTGCTTGAGATAAGAGGGGCACAGTTGCCTCCGGAGACCATGCACTACCTTCCTCCTTAGTTACTGGATCCCGACAATGGAGGGCCCAGAGAAAAGTGTTTCCAGGGAAACACCTCAGGAATCAGGAATTTTTCATTCTTTTTTGTTCTTTCTTTTCTTTCATTTTTTCCTTACTTTTACTTAATCTCATGTATCTTTAAATTATTTAATTGAACATTTTTCTTTCTTCTTTGTAGTCTCTATTTTCCTTTGTACTTCTATTATGTTTCTTCCCCCATTGGTTTATTAATTTTAATTTTATTAACGTTTAACTTTTTGGTCTGATATATATTATCTCTGCCCTGTTCTATAGTGCTTACTATTGTAGACTTTTTGATTGTATGTCCATATCTGGTTTGCTATCAATTTGTTGTTCTCAGTATTTGTTCTCTCAGAAAAATGCTGAGGCTAGAGAGCAACACTTCAATCATTCTTTGTGGGTGTGCTGCCACGGAGATACACTGACAGCTGTGTTGAGAGATACTCCACTTATGACATTGTCCTACTGAAATTTAAATACGTATTTTAACTTAAAGAGGAGGGAGGACTAGCCCATATGATAACCCAGCTACAAATAAGTACAGATAAGTGGGATTCTTAAGTTTTACTGCAGGATATTCCCTTTTATGCAACAACAGAGTTAAATAAAACAACTCTTACAGACAAATACACCCATAAGGGGTTCCGGCTATTCCTGCAACTTTCCAGATTGCATAGAAGTGACAAGTATGGAACAATAACCTCAGACACTCAGAATATGTATATATATATATATATATATATATATATATATATATATATATTCTAAAATAACACCACCCACTGACTAGAGGCACCCTACTCTTGGTAGTCCTGTAGAGAAAGTATGTTTCTCATGTTCTAACACAGTATACTCGGTGTCTAAACAGACTAATCACAGCAACAATCCACAGAGAATCTACACTTGAAGTACATTTGTAATTAAACTCAACAGCAAAAAGTAACAAACCACTATCTCAGAACACACAGTCAAGAGAAGTGTGATCACAAAATAGATCCACATTTAAAATTTGAAGACATCCATCCTGAGAGATGCACAAATCTCAAAAGATAAACACAATAAAAAAGAAAAAAAATACAAACATGAAACTCGCAGAAGCTCATGACTGTTTAGGAACTGAATACAAAGTTATAGAAGTGAATAAGATGCCAAGCTAAGCCTTGAGAAAATAGAATTTTAAAAGTGATCAGTAAATTCAAATACAAGTCCAATGAACACATGAATAAATTAACTGTGGATACTTTCATTATAACAGACTTTAAAACTAAAGTTGTTTTGGACAATGGTTCATTCCACTTGCAGAGAGGCATTTAATAAAACTATAGAGTGGTTAGGGTTTGTTAGGAACACATTTTCATTTTCTTTTCAGAAAATTTCCTTAAATACAAAGTTGTCCTCCCCACTGGGGATATTTTTGTAATTATTGTTCTATCTTTTATTCTACTCTCTTTTGCCCACTCTTTAAGAACACACTTTAAAGTTCCTTCTTTTCAACAAACAAGTCACAAATTATTGTCTGAGTTTTAGCATTACAGCAAATTTCAAGTGCTTTCTACCTTAAATAAATCACTTTGAATTTTTAATAGAAGTGAACATTTCATTTATATTCCACTTGGTGCTTGTTTTAACTCTACACAGAAGTTTTTAACACAGTGCATTAAAAAATACAAATCTTTGAAGTGTGTACTCAGGAAAACGGATATAGACATGCAAAATTGATTAAACAAATAATCATCAATTATTCCTTACAATAAAGTGACCTAACTCCGTAGTACAACTATGGTAGATATGCTGCATATACATACACTTCGAAGTTATCAATATGTAATGCAACTACCATTGTTGATTCCCTGGCACCTTGTCTCTAACTCAGTTTTGATTGTACTATTCTTATGCTACTTTGTGTCTGTTTGTTAATATGTTTTTGTTTCTTTACTTTTAAAATAAATGTGAAAAAAATTACAAACCTTGAAGTCACACTGACATTTACAAAGCACTTCTACCTTGTACTTCTTTTTATTATAGTTATTAGTAAATATTATTTATACAAAGTAATGAGTATTCATGTGACATTTTAAATGCATGCATATAAGGTGGTGCAATAGCATTCACCCCCTTTTTACCATCTTTTCTCCTCCCCCAACTTCTTCACTTTTCCTAAATGTATTCCCTTTAACTTCACATCACCTTTTTTTCCTAGATTTCACATATGGAAGAAAATCTGTGATATTTGTCTATTTTCAGTCTAAAAAATTTGATATACAGATATCCCAGATATCCAGTTCTATCCATTTTTTTAAATGACACCATTTCATTAAGATTTTTTAACTGAATAATACTACATTGTGTATATGTGCTACATTTTCTTCAGCCACTTGTTTGTTGATGAGCATATTACATACATTGATTTTATCTGTAGTCCTGAAGTAAACATTGGTGTGTAGGTGTCTATTGCACACTCACTTTGTTTCACTTGTGTATATACAAGTTGTAAAGCTGGATCATGTGGTAGCTGTACTTTTAGATTTTTCAGGAATACACATACTATTTTTCATACTCAATATGCTAACTTGCATTTCTTTCAACTGTACATAAAGATTCTATTGTTTCTGCTTTGTTACCAGAATTGGTTATTTTACTCCTGATATTAGCAATTCTGAGTAGAGTGAGGTGGAATCTCAATATACTTTTGATTTATAATTCTTTGATTCTAAAAATGTTAAATTTTAAACAAATATTTAAGTATAAAAAGTACGTATTCATAAAGAAAACATAAATTATTGCTCCTATGAAAATATGAAATTATTTTACAACAAAATAGAGAATTACAATGTTTTTTAAAATATTGTATTCATAATTTTTACTTCATTCTAGGCATGTCTTCTCCCTTCATTTGCCTATTCAATTACTTATTCTATGAGCATTTCATTTTTAGAGATGTTGATGTATTAATCCTGTATGGAATAAATAGCTGGCAAAATTTTATCTTATTGTGTAGTTTTTCTTTCAGGTTATTGTTTGTACTACTCTGTACATGCTTTTAAATTTGATGCAGTCTTATTTTCATTTCTTGAGTTACTGAAGCTCTGCAAAAGAAATTGTTGCTTATAAGAATATTCTGAATAATTTCCCCTAGGTTCCTGCAGTATTTTAAATTTTTCGGTTTTTATCTTCATGTATTTGGTCCATTTTGGATTGAACCTTGTGCAGAGTGAGAAACAGGAATCTATTTTCAGTCTTCTACAAGCAGATGTTCAATTTATCCAGCACCATTTGTTGTACATTCTATCTATTCTCCAACACAGGATTTAGATGCATTAATGTAGAACAAGTTTGTGAATATTTATGGGTTTTTTATTTTATTGTATTAGTGTATATGTCTATTTTATACCAACACCATTTTTTATTAAAAGGACTTCATGACTTCTATTAGAAGGACTTCCTTCTTTTTAATTTTTTGTAAACATTAGTTGTATAGTATTACACTCAATAGGGTGTGTTGGTACATTTAGCTGACGTATGTTAATTATTCTTTATATTTTCCATTTCCCCTCTCCTAGCATCTCTTGTATATATTTGCAATATATGATCATGTTGCTCATAAAATAATCTGTGAAACAAAAAGATAGATCTTTATCATATGGCAAGGAAAACTACAAAGTATTTTGACATAGTTATTGTGATGCCTTCTGCACTATGATTTTGCTACTGATTACATTGGATTTTGGGGAGGATGATTTTGTGTGAATTT
The DNA here is from genome assembly GCA_004027595.1 of Dinomys branickii. Lineage (NCBI taxonomy): Eukaryota > Metazoa > Chordata > Mammalia > Rodentia > Dinomyidae > Dinomys > Dinomys branickii. The sequence continues at coordinate 9,342 of PVLD010030051.1, forward strand.
GAGGCTCATTCCCTTAGTTCACAAGTAGTCCCATATTCTTATAGAGTAAATATATAAAGTATAATTTGTTCATTTGATGTACTGCTGCTTTGCTGAATTTATCAGTTCTAAGTGATTTTTGATGAACTCTTTAAGATTTTGCAGTTATAGAGACATATCATCTGCAAACAGTAATAATTTGAATTCCCCTTTTGCTACTTGCATCCCTTTTGTTTCATTCATTTGTCCAGTTGCTCAGCCTAGTTTCTCATACTGTGTTGAGTAAGATTACTGAGAATGGAAACACTTGTCTCATTCCAAATATTTTGAGGACATCTTAACAGGTTTTTCCCATTCAATATGATGTTGATTATGTGTTTGTCAAATATAGACTTATTGTATTGAGGCAAGATCATTACATCTCTAGTTTCTTCATGGAGTTTACTATGAAGCACTATTGACTTTCATCAAAAGTTTTTTTCAAAGCCTTAGGCGGTTTTTTATCATTGATTCTATTTATATCACATATCATTAAGTTGTGTACCAGGAATGAAACTAATATTGCATTCGATTTCCAAGTATTTTATTGGGGATTTCTGCATCTATTTTCTTTATAAATTTTGCTCTATTGTTTTCTTTTTCGCTTTGTTTTGGTAGCAGAGTGCTAAGGGATTCATTGAATAAGTTTGAAAGCATTGTTTCTGTTTCTAGTTTATGTACTAGTTTGAAGAGCGTCGATGTTAATTCTTTCAACATCTGATAAATTTTAATGTGAACAATTCTTGTCCTTGAAATTTGGAGTTTGGTGACCTTTTGGTACTGCTTAAACTCCATTTCTTGTTGCTGATCCATTTCTGTTTTAAAAATATCTTCTTTGTTCAAGTTTGTATGCCATGTATGTCAGGAAATTTTTACATTTTTTGACATTCCAATTTATTAGCACATAATTTTTCATATAATTTTCTGATCAATCTCTGGATTTCAGTGAATTTTTCTGTAATATTCCACTCATTCACATTAATGCTATTATTTGCATAAAGTTTTTCTTTTGGTTAGCCCAGCTATGGGTTTGTCAGTTTGTTTCTCTTTTGAAACAAATAACTATTTGTTGTATTGGTTCTTTGTATTGCTCTATTTTACCAAGTGCAGCTCTGAACGTTATTCTTTTCTTTCCACCTACTGATACTATATTTGGTTTGCTCTTTCTTTCTAAAATCTTGAATTATATCATTACATTCTTAATTTAAAATCCCTGGTTTTAAAAATAATCATTTATTGTCATGAACTTTGCTCCTAGTTTTGTTTTTCCTGCTTCCCACACATTGGGATAGATGATGGTTCACAGTTCATTTGATTCTACAAATTTTTTAATTTGAACCTTGAAATCTTCAATGATGTGCTGCTCATTCAAAAATATATTATTCAATGTGCTGCTCATTAAAAAATATATTATTCAATGTCCATGTGTTTGTACAATTTCAGGATTTTCTCTCTGTTACTTTTTAGTGTCATTACGTTATAGTCTGATAAGTTGCAAAGCATAATTTTCTGCATTTATTAAAAATATAAGGGCTTGAAATGTTAAAATTTGAATAAATTTCCTCATGCTGATGTAAAGGATGTGTACTCTTGAGTAGTTGTATGAAGTGTTTCTTTCATGACTGCTAATTCCCCTTAATATATAATATAATTTACATTGATGTTTCTCTTTTTGCTATTTTTGTCTGCATTACTGCTTCTGGCAACACTGGGTTATTGAAGAACTGCAGCTGAATTGTAGGTCCTGTCATTTTTGTTTTAAAGACTGGGTTTCAACATTTAGTGGATACATATTTATAGTTCTTATGACTTCTTGGTGGATTTAAACTTTCATTTCCAAGATATTTATTCTACTCTTATTGCTCTTTCAACTCTTATATTGTCTTCCTTAAATTTCTTCAAAAAGTAAAATTTCAGACAATATTATAAAGCAAAATAATAATGTATCAAGAAAAGTCAGATTCTACTATTTTATATCCAAGACACAAGTACTATATATACCACTATGTAATTGATTTTCAAAATTTTTATTGTATTTCTTTCTCATTCAATGATTTAGCATCAGGCAGCAGAAATCATGTAATCCACTGGCAAGTCACAGGACCAATAACCCACCCGCAAACGACATGCTTAAGAGCCTAAATGATAGACTTCATTAAATGCTCATTTCCATTTATTACAGAGACATAGAAGCCCAGCTTCATACTTAAGTCCTCAAAGTGGTGTTTATTTCCTAAATTTATTTTCTTAATTATTAAACTCTTAATTTTACCAAAGAAGACCATTTATGCATATGTAAGTTAATGGCTGCTCCATTAGAAAACTACAGTTTAATTAGTTCTACGTGTTGACAAGTTCTGGTTGGATTCTAGTTGATCAATCATGATGTGTAAAAATTTTTACTGTTTTGGGGTTTAATAAACTAAAATATGTAAAAATACAATAAAATGATTCAGCGCATCTGTGTTATATATAAATGTATATTCATTCATTGCTCATTAATGTACATTCATTGAGTATCAGGTATGATTGTAAATATCTAATGACGTGTAAGGACATAATCAGTTAAATGATTAATTTATAAATACAAAATTTAACCTTTGTTATGGGCACATTATAATTTTATGTATAGTATGTACATAATTAGGACCACTTTGAAGATTACTACCCTTTGTAATGATATTTACTATCACTCCAAACAAAACATGATTATCATGGAAAACACGGTGGGTTTTAAAATTTCTCAGTTATTCTTAACAATCTCATACCACATATACCATATATTTCAATTATATTCAATTATATTCCACTCTGTTTTTATTGATCTGTTATCTGCTGTGCATATCTTTCTTCTCTAAGCTTCAGTTAAAATCAACAACTACAATTCAAATTTTGGACTTTTCACATTTTGTTTATAGATTTTAAATTTTATAGAATTAAATTGTCAGGACAAACTCCATATTTTTCATTTATTTTCTCTATGTTTTTATATTGAATATTTTAATCACGTTTACTTTTAGTGATTTTCTGATATCCCCAATAACTCTATTAGGTCTGTATCCTTTCTGTAACTCTCACATTTTAGAAGTTATCATTAGTATATGTGTTGAAGCACAGTGTACAAATCTATTGTGAGGTATCGGTACATGAACACAAGGCATCCATGTTCTTGTTCCTTCCATTTGCCTCTCATCCTTCCCATCTGACCCCAACTTTTGATCACCTTTCCCATTTCCAAGAAGCCTGTCTCCCTTTACTTCTGTTGACTTCCTTAATTTACTTTTCTCAAGCTGGAAATGGATGTACTCCTGTTCCTACTCTTGTTTATTATGTTTTTTCCCCTAGTTAAATTTTACTGTGCAAATTTCTACCCCATATAAATAATATCCTTCCCCTTCTGGAAGATTCATTCTTTTGATTGCAATAGAGGTAAGGTAGCGACTTACATTAATGAAATGAGGATCTAAGCTGTTTGAGGCTTTATTGCAGAATGTCAAACACTAAGTTTGACTCACATATTTTGGTGAGTCAAATGAAGAGATAGTGGTTGACTAGGAACCCTCTCCACCCACTAGATATTTGACTCCACAAAACCAATAGAATATTAACATTTCTGCACAGCTTTTCTGGAGGTTTTTCTAACATCAGAATTTGACAGTAGCTGGGCTGAATGTATTAATCAGTGCTAAAGTTCATGTTGTGTTCATTAGATATTGGATTTGACAACAAAAATACATATGAGAGGGAGACAGAGAGAGATACAGAGACAGACAGAGACAGAGAGGCCATTTTACAAAGTTTATTAGAGGAAAATCAGAGGTGTGGTTCCTTTTCAGTAGGATACTGAACCCTAGAGAATCGCTCTTTTGTTCCTATAGCCCAAATAAGAAATATCAACAACAACAAATGCTTCTGTTTTATTTCTTGTTTTTCTTTTCTTTTTCATTAGTATGTATTTATAATTCATAATGATTATATTCACTGAATTCTCACATATGCACAACGCACTTCAATTCCATTCTTTTCCTCTCCTCCACCACATTTTATTTTTCACTTATCAGATTGATTTATATATAAGATTTTACAATGTTAATTATCGTGTTCACAGATCAAAAATAGTTCTAATAAGCTAAAGAACATATAAAACTTATAAGATAATCATAGTAAGTCAATCCATACTTTTAGATACTTTACACCACTTTGCAATACCATTTTCTCTTTATTATCTGTTTTATTACACATATATATAAATAAATATATATATATACACACACACATATACACACATATATCTACATGTATATATTCATACTTCTACATATCAATATATTGAATTTTATTTAAAAAGAAACCATGTGATATTAAACTTGTGTTTCTGCATTGCTTCACTTAACTTTATGGTCTTAAGTTTCTTCTTTTCTACAACTGAGAAATATTTAGCCTTTTTTAGAGCAAAATAATGTGCCACTTTGTGAAAATATCATATTTTCTTTATCCATTCATTTGCTGAAGGACATATAAGCTCTTTCCAAGATTTAGTTATTATAAATTTTACTGCTAAAATATGGGTATGCATACCTTGCTGTGGTTCGCTGCCTTGAAAACTTTTGGGAAGATACTCAGAAGAGGAATACTTGGGTCAAGTGGAATTTCTCCTTTGATTGTTTTGAGAAATCACCATATGTATTTGCATAGCAGTTGTATTAGCTTATATTCCCCCAGCAATGGAGGAGAGTTTCTTTCTATTTATAGCCTTTCCACTACTTGTCTGTGGTTGCTTTCTTCATGGTAGCCATTCTTTCTGGAGGTGGAATCTCAGTGTTGTCACGGACTTGTCAAATGGACAGCAATGTTGAACATTTTTCATGTACTTATTGACCATTTGTATTTCTTCATTCAAGAAATGTCTATTCATTTCAGATGCCCATTTATTAATTGGGTCTTTAAATTTTAAGTGCAGCTAAGAAATGAAAGAGTACAAATGCCCTGAGTCAGCATTAAGGTATCTGAAATTTAAGGAAGGGAACTTGTGATCTTAGAGTAGAGAATGTGCAAGCCAAAAGGTGGGGCAAGATCACATGAAAGAGATGGGAGAGGGAGGGAATCAGAGTCTTAGAAGTTATTTTAGGATCCTTGTTTTTCTTCTGTTTACAATATAAAATCTTCAGAAGTTTGGACATGCATATCACTTTCTTTACTGTCTTGAGAGTAGCCTGAAAAGATAAAGGAAACAAGAAGGGAGATCAGTCAGGAGACTATGACAGTATTTCACGTGAAAGATGATGAGGGCTCAGCAGTCAAGTGGTGGTAAAACTAGTGGCATCCTTAAAATTTGAAATTGTGTCAATAAAGCTGTGTCGATAGAAATGATCTTACCCTAGGTATTCACATGTTCCATCCCTCTTATACTTATCCATATCCAAATTATACTGAGATTAAACTATGCTGCATCTCTACACAATTTTCACTTTCATTTATTTTAGGTTTATGCCACTTCCTCAATAGTTTTTCTTCCTAGGATCAATCAATCATCTATCCTTATTTAAAAAATGAAAAGAAATATTTGTCTTTTATCTCTGTAGTAGAATGAAATGTATGCTGCACTATTACAATTAATTATGTTCAGTTCTCCTATAGAATTCAAGCTCTTCTCATGCTGAAAAGCTGTCTGACTTTTCAATGAAGTTTTTGCAGGGAAAAGCAACCATTTATGCTAAGTATTGAATAGACCTCTGGCTATCCCATCAATTCGTTCAGTCTTGATATCAGTGAACAAATTATTTTAGGCATCCTTGATTCTCAGGCATTCTTTCAATCATTAGCATTCTAGTGTGAAAATGGGGTGACAAATATTTTTCCCAGTTTCCATATGCTAATTATATTTCAGAAAAAACTAGAAAAATAATTGCATAGCTCTTCTTTACACATAGAGAGAAAATACAGTTAGGATGTTCTGCCTTGTTTTCACCCCTGTCCTAGTCTTCTTATGAGAGAAACATGATTTCTTTTAGCAACAAATCATTGTGTATAATTTGTCTGTCTTATATGCCTGCAGTTGTCTATACATCTTCAAGTTTCTTTCCATGTCATTTCTTCCATAGGAATGTCTTCCCTATATCACTCTTTTAGTTAATGATTGTTATTCTGGAAGTAAAACTTTAATAATACCATCTCTAACAACCTCTGATGTAAAATGTTGATTATCTGCTATGAGTTGAAATATTTTTCAGAAGGTTCTGCTATATGTTATTTTTTCTTTTTTCTTTTATTTTGTTTTTAAGAAAAGTAAAATAAACAATAAAAGCAATGGTATAAAATTTCAAATCAAGTTTTTAGGAGAGCAGCAGTGTACAGTGCACTGTATATTATCTTCAAAGTAGTTGCTCATAGTACAAGATACATGCATGAAAAACTGTTCAAGCAGTATACTTTGCCTTTCAATGAGCTAGTAGTAAATAGTAGCACATCTATTTTAACTATCTAGTAAATATATATGTTCTTTTCCCCTTCCTTCTTTTCTCCTTTTCCCCATTCCAGTTACTCTTTCCTTTTGAGCATTTTCTTACTATTTCACGATATCTATTTTAAATTTTGGGTCTTATTTACTCATTCAGCTACTTACACTAAGGAGACAGTATGATGTTTACACACCTGTGAGACTGATTTCTTTCACTTATAAGTATGGACTCAAGCCACAACTATTTCCGTATAACAGTCTCAAGCTTATCCTTCTTTATAGGTTAGTAGTACTCCATTGTATAAAAATAACACATCTTTTCAGTCCACTCCTCAGTTGATGGGTATTTGGATTGTTTTCAAGATTTAGTTATTACAAATTGTGGTGCTGTAAAAATGAATGCACATAAATCACTGTGGTATGATGATTTTAATTCTTCTGGAGAAATACCCAGAAGGGGAATAGCTGCATTGGACCTCTTATCCAAGTTTTTTGGGGAATCTCCAGACTGACTTCCAAAGTGGTTATACCAGTCTGCATTGACAACAAAAGTGAAGAAGTGTTCCTTTTTCCCCACAGCCCCTCCAGCATTTGTCCTTGGTTGATTTTTTGATGACAGCCATTCTTCCTGGGGTGAGATGAAATCTCAGTGTTGTTTTAATTTGCATCTCTTAAATGACCAATGATGTTGAATTTTTCTCATGTCCTTATTTGCCATTTGTATTTCTTCATCTGAGAAATGTGTGTTCATCTCTGATGACCTTTTCTCGATTGGGTCTCTGAATTTGGGGGGGACCTGCTTTTTTCTTTAATTCTTTATATGTTCTAGATAGAAGTGTTTTGTCAGAAGGACAGTTGGCTACTTTTGTGCCAATTTGTGGGTTTTCTTTTTACTCGGTTGGTGATAACTTTTGATGTGCAAAAACTTTGAAGGATTTCCCATGTGTTTTGGCGTTTGTTCATGAACTCTGCCATATGTCTTCAAGATTTCTACCTACTTTCCCTACCAGTAGATTTAGTGTTTCTGTTTTAATATTTAGATTTTTGATCCATTTTGACATGGTTGTATTTTTATACAAGGAAGTACTACTCAGCTATAAAGAAAGACAAACTTGAGATATTTATAGGAAAATGGAAACAATTAGAGACCATACTCATAAGTGAAATAAATCAGACCCACATGTCTAACCATTATATTGTCTCCCGATTGTAAGAATCTGTGATCACATTTTTTTTTTTTTTTTTTTTTTTTTTTTTTTTTTTTTTTTTTTTTTTTTTTTTTTTTTTTTTTTTTTTTGCGGTACTGGGGATCGAACTCAGGACCCTGCGCTTGCTGGGCAAGCGCTTATTCCACTGAGCTATATCCCCAGCCCCTGCCGATTGTAAGAATCTGAAAGACTAAATAAAATCTGAAAGTTACAATAGATATTTTGTAAATGGATGTCTGTTTGTTAATATGTTTTCCTTCTTTTATTTTTAAAA
>PVLD010030052.1:0-17308 GCA_004027595.1 Dinomys branickii
TCAGTCTTTAAAGATATTAGCTAAATTCACAATCTTTAGCTATGACATGCATCTCCAGGCAACCTTTGGATTCCTCCCAGTAGAAATTACAGACCAGTGGTAGTGGTGCACACCTGTAACCCCAGCATTCAGGAGGCAGAAGCAAGAGGATTGCTGTGATTTTGAGGCCAGCCTGAGTTACATAGTGAGTTCAAGTCCAGTCTGAACTACTTAGTGAAATGCTGTCTCAAAAGAAAACCAAATAGAAATTACAGATTGCAGAGCCAAGGATATAGCCCAGTGATACCGCCTGCCTGACAAGACCAAGCTCCTAAGTTTAATACCCAGTACCGAGAAAGAAAAAAAAAAGAAATTACAGATTTCTAGCTATTTAATTTATGAGTAAACTGTGAAGCACTAGATAGGATAAAACCTAGAGAAATGTCTTACTTGAAGAGTATTTTTGGAAAAATACTCCTGAATATTCATGATTCCCATCCATAAATGTGCGTCACTATCAAAACCAGACCCCTTATTTCTTATAAGTAAACTCACAAACAAGGTATATGTTAATACACATTAAAGAATAGGCATGATACCTAATTTCAAATGATGTCCTATCAGCAACTCCATGTGCATCCAACATAGTTACATGGTTAGATTTGGGGAGACTACAACTTCTGCAAAGGAACCTCGAAAGGAATCTAAAATCCTCTTGCCAAAGAGATGGATAAAATAAAATAGAGGATACAGGGAATGTTAATGTTGAGCTCCTGAGCTTAACAGCTGCTTGGTGTGAGACACTCCATGCTTGTCCCAACTGCTTGTTATTTCATCAAGATCGGACAGGGAGGAGGTAGTTAAGTCAACTGAAATCCTGGCTTTGGATGGCCTTCACTTCAGGAATAGCTCTTTCTTTGCAGCAGCATAGACATCCAGCTGCAGATTTCCATCATCACTGGACACACTTGAAGATGAATATGTAGAGATTATATACTCCCCTGCCCAGGTGTTGTTACTGAGTTGGACAAGCACTATTGAGACCATCCTTTTGTCCACACTACCATACCAGGTGCCACAGGAGGAGGGAAGAAAAAATACTAAAAGCCTGATTCTCACTCTTCAGGAGCTTTGGGTTAAGTTGGGGATATGGAATGCACATGGAGAAATCACTCAGGAACAATTATTAAAAGTATGTGTCTACAGACCCAACATAGTACAAACCAAAACAACAAGCCCTGGCATTATATGAAATTAGGTGACAGTTGCAACTGTCTGGAATTTTGGTGTGTAACATCGTGAGTGAAAGGTCAAGGAGGACTTTGTTCTAACTGTTGCACGTATACCACAGTCCACAGCAATCACAAGGAGAATGGAAATGGTTAGGCTAAGTTTCTTAGCATGTGTTTTAATACTGAAAGTAGTAGGCATGGTTGTCTTTAATGGAGCTTCTCCCAGATATCCAGGTCACCATATCTCAGAAAACACTGTGTGCTATTTCCCCCACTGGCCAAAGTAAAGGGCTGGCAGCTTATAATGGAAGTTTGGCCATGTCAGAAAGGGCAGGGTAACAGTACCAGTGACCTCAGCTTTAGCCCCAGCCTATGGCTTGAGCACGGACCTGGTTGATTGCAATTTGGCTTAGGCATACCAAAGTCAGTTTTGTGGACCTTGCCAGCTCCCTAGAATTTGGCCCCAGAGCTTACATAAAGTTGAGAAGATTTTCCATGGCTTACCACCTTCTTGAAGCTGATAGACACTCTCACCCACCTACTTCTTTTGCCATGTTCATTCAGGCTACACACATAGACCTCCACTTTATTATTCCATCTGGGCTTAGAAGGAGTAAGGCGTACTCTGAATTCCAAAGAACTTGTAAGGACTACATACCTGGTTTTGTCACCACATTGCTCCCCCTCCCCTGACCAGTGGAAAACTGAGGGCTGGACTTCTATCTCATTCAAAACCATGAGCCCTTGGTAGAAAGAATAATTTAGAAGGGATGAAGGCAGGAATAGCAAGAGTCTCCAGTCCCACTCAGGCTTGACATTGAGCCCTATGCATGCTGCCCACTTGGCTCATTGTATCTGTTTACATGCAAAGGCTTCTAGAATATTCCTGACCCCAAACCATCATACTGGCCAGGCTTAGCTTGCCAGGCTGCACTGTCCACTATAACAATGGAGCTTAGTTTACTGCTTCTAGGTCCGAAAGTTCGCACTTAGGCCTTGGGTTGGTATATCTTCCTCCAGCCATGGTTAGGGCCTAGAAGTGTTTTGGGCAGTAACCTGACTTCTAGTACCAATTTTTCTGTTAACCAACAGAAGCCTCTTCTCCACTGTGGGCCTCAATTTCCTCATATGTAAGATGAGGGACTGGGCTAGTTTAGCCTCTAATGTACCCTTCTGGCTCTGATGTCTTTGCTGTGAGTGTAAGCGCCCTTTTTTTTTTTTCATGAGGTAAACATGGGGCAGGGGGTGGGGGCAAGGGACATTTGAAGACTCGCAGTTTGGAAGCTGGGGCAAAGTTCCCAGGTTGTGTTTATATTGTGTGGTTTTGCTTCTTCCCAACTGGCTTCTCTCCTCCCCAAGGGCCAAGGGCCACTGTGGTTTGGGCAGCAGATGGACATTACTGGGGTAGCAGGTCTGCAGGGTCAGTGGTTCCTGGCCGCTCTGGGAGCCTGGGCTGGCACAGGAATATTGTCATTTCAACTCAGCTTCACTGCTGGTGCCCCTTACCTCAGCAGTACTGCCATTGAACCTAAGAAGTCACCCAGAGCCCCTATAGGGCAGTCTGGCAACCTTGTAGGGCTGGCTGTGTAGGGGAATGGGTGCCATTTTCAGGGCTCCTGGGAGCAAGGATTTCTTGAGGATGATGTTGAAGAATCCATGCTGATCCCACGGTGAGACCAGGTTCCTCTCAAAAATCTGGGAAACTCACACTGGAGGAGGCTCTGTGGGGGCTGGTCAAACTGGGGGCTTGGGATTTGTTACTAGACTATAAAAGGAAATGGGCCTGTGACATTACACACTCTGGTCCTTCCAGGGGACCTTAGGGTCTTCAGGCCTGGTTCTTCATTTTATGGGTGGAGAGGAAAAGACAAAGAGACAGGCCTCCACAAAGCCACAGGCCTAGAGGTCGGAGGAGGGAGCAAAGGCCTGTTGGTGTATATGATCGCATCACACCGGGACTCCTCTGTTTCCCAGTCCTTTCCAATGAAGCTGGAAAGAACCTAGACAGGGAGAACAACGATGGTGTGTCACACAGAAGGCCGTGTCAGCTACAACAAGTAGCCTCTCAGACATATATACACACACGTACATACGGAGTCTTATGCATGAACACTTTCTTTTCTCTCTCCACATACACAAAGACACAGATACACACACAGAAACACACACACACACACACACACACACACACACACACACGCGCGCGCGTGCCTGTGAGGATATGGAGAGGCCTCACTACACACCCAGCCCAGATCCTCCAGCACAACTCTGGCACTGACTTTCTGTGATGATCCCAGTAGCCCAGTCCACACTGCATGCTGGTACAACTTCACTTTGCCCAGGTATGGGAAGGAACAAGGCTCAGTGGAAAGGGAGGGGCATTTTCTAAAGGAGAGAGAGAACAAAGCAAGGCTGAAGTCCTCCCACAGGCAGGCTCGTGCTTGGGGTGTGCTTTTGCAGACCAGAAACTACAGAACTGGGAGTACTGCCAAGTGCTTTATCAAAGGAAACAGCCCGCCCAACAGCTGGAGATGGGCTCTTGCCAGCTGTGTGTGCCTCTCGGTCTCTCCTTCTCCTTTTCTGTCTCCTTTTCTTTCTTCATTCACCCATCTCCTGCAGCCTTGCACTTTGCATTGGGACAGCCCAGAGATGGACTACCTTGGGCCACAGGGAGGACCTATGATGCTAAATAACTGAGCAGATCATAGCTCCAGCTGGACTGACGGAGGCTATCGCGTAACAGGACATGTTGCCGAGAAGCTTGTCTCCAGGGATTAAGCAAAGAGAGCAGGGTTGCAGGTGATTCTGCTGTAGCCAGAGCCTTGGGGAGATACAGTCTAGGGGTCTGTCCTTAGCCTTCCTAGTGCCCACCATAGGAGGCTGGTACCTGGCTGGGCTGTGTGTGTTGGTGGCAACCGGATGTTTTCCAGCAACCTTAGCAACTTTGCCATCCATATTCATTAATTAGTTAATTAGTTGGATTCATTTCTGTAAGCCTTGTGTTTCCCAGTGGGCAAGGAGACAATGTGGGAGCAGCAGAGAGCTCTGAAGAAAGGTGCTCTCCCTTCCTGGGAGTGGCGGGTCCTCTGGTGGACACTAAGGAGGGAGGGCAAGGAGTACCTCTGTGGCTTCACCCCTTTTCCCAGCCACATCCACTTTAGACTCCTGGTTGCCAGCTACAGCAGCCCACACTGCCCCGTAGGGCTGCCCCAAGCTGTGTGTAGAAGCAGCCCAATGGAGAATAGGTCACTGGGGGCTGCCTGGTTTGGTAAATAGCAGCACTGGGCTCCATCATTAGGGAGGGCCGGGGGCTTCTTTGAATTCCCTAACCACACAGCCTCTCCCTTTGCCTCAGTTGGAGCCTGGGAATGTCTCAAGGCAAACCTAACATTTTCCCCAAGAGCCTGGCAAATGCAGGATCTCTGTACCTCAATGGCTGCCATGTTCTGGGAACATAAATAATAGCTAATGCCCTGGACTCTGGAGAAATGCACCTTAAATTTTGGGTCTTACTGAGTTGAAGGAATAACCTGGTCTGTGTGTATTCCCCAAGTTCACCATGTCAAGTTTATTTGTTCTTTGGTAAGTACCAGTGAATGGCAGGCACCCTGCCAGCTGCTGTGAGGGTTACCAAGAAGGGTAAAGGCTGAAAACTTAGGCAATCTTAGCCTCTACAGTCTGGTGGGCACTGTGATGCCCATCCCCTCTCTCTCTCACATTCTCCTGCCATTCTCATCCCCCTCAAGCCAATTGCCGAGATCTTCCCTCTTAGCCCACCCTTTCTTTCCCTGAGGCTTAAATGGGCATGCTCATATGCTTATATTTCACAAGTACCCCTGAAATATAATGAGCACAGGCTTTCAAGTCAGACAGAGCTCAATTTGAATCCCTAGTAAGCCACTTCCTGTTTTGGGTGGGATTTGAGGAAGTTATTTCTCAGATTTCCCCTCTTTAAACTGGGAATGAAACTTGTCATACTGAATTTGGGGCGGGTTAATTGAGGTAACATATACTGTATATGGAGTGTTTTAAATACTTCTTGGCTCAGAGTAGGCACTCAGTGACTGTTAGCTACTGGTGTTCATTGCTGTTGCCCTGTGCATGTATAATGGTCGCGGGTGTGCAACACAGGACTGACTATGTAATAAACTGTAGACAGACCAGAGAGCCTCCCTGGGATTCTCAAGAATGCAATTCTGTTTGTCCAGCCCTGGCAACCACAGTCCTGAGTGGAACATGATACAGACAGCTCAGCCCCTCATTCCTGATTCCACTCTTCTCAAGTAGAGCTTCCCCTTAGGCCAGAGCACAAACCAGACTGGCTACTGGGCATGGGCCAAATGTCTTCTGGGAAGTTCCACCTTCCCACAACTTCTGTGAACTCTATAGCTTCCTGACTTTCTTCCTTTGGGGTCTTCTTTGCCTTGCCTCTTCTCCCTACCATGTATTCTAACACCCATTCCCTTGCTGCCTTGTCCCCAGTGTGATTACCTTTGAGTGTACCTGAAAAGAGCAGGCCAGGTCTTAAAATTACCACTGCTATCATGGCCTGTGTATGACAACTTCCCTGAGGAGGAGAGAGAAAGTGTGTGTGTGTGTGTGTGTGTGTGTGTGTGTGTGTGTGTGTGTGTAGCCTACATCCTTGAGGTGCCGGCTCCTCTGTGTTAAACCTTGTGGCATCAAAATTTCTCATTCCTTTTTATTATTTTTACATGTTTACGGTAATGTTTACATAATGATGACATAGATTGTGAAGAATTGGTGTAGGTATATAACACATCTTAATTCTTCTTTCATACCCTGCCCTTTCTCTTCCTCCCTCCCTTCCCCTCCCTCCCACCTCCAGTCTTGATCCTCTTCCCTTATGCAAAAGATCCATTCCTTGTTTCCTATTGTGTATCTTTTATTTTGCTCTGTAATTTATTTATACTGTAGGTTTCTCATATAAGAGAAACCATGTGATATGTAGGCTTGTGTGTCTTATTTATTACACTTGACATCTGTTTTCCTATACGACTGAAGTTTATCTTTCTTTATGGCAGAGTAGTACTCCATTGTGTAGAAATATCCCATTTTCTTTATCAGTTCATCTGTTGGCTCAACCTAACATCAGCAGTGACCTCTGAATGCTGGACAGTCAGGAGGCTGGCTTCACACTGACAGGATTTGGGATCTAAGTCTCTGTGGATGGAGGTTTGTGGGCTTCACTCCCTCCAGTTCCCTCACAGGGGCACTTCCGATGGTTGGCACCAGCAGCGTGTCAGCTGCAGGGAGCAAATGGTGAGAGGGAAGAGATTCCAGGTCTTCTTTGGCTACGACTGATTACTTATTTCCTCTCCTTTCCCAGTTTGGGAGCGTTTGTTGCTATCTGAAGGGCTGGGCAGTGCCAACACCACAATAAACAGCTTGTCCAGTACACACAAGCTCTTTGGACCCTGAAATGTCAGCTGGCCAACTGGCTCACAGCTAGACCCTGCTGCGTGCTGTTTGCATCCGGCCCTGACAATGCCACTTAGCACTTGTAGAACCATGTGTCATAGCAACGAAGCTGGGGGTAGGGCTGCACAGTGACCTAGCCCCAGCTCTGGGAAGTCAAGCTCAGGAGCCACACTTAGAGCCGCTGCTTGAGGGATCCAGATCTGCTGGACCCAGACCAACAAAGTGGCTGGCCTCCCTGCTCCAGTCCCAGGCCTGGCCCCACAGGCAGTAGCCAGCCAGACTCCCTCTACCCCATATGGCTAGGTCACTGGCTAGTACAGGACAGAAATGTCTCACTCAGTGAAAGCCAGTGTGGCATTGGAACATGAGCATCCAGGGGTGCCTAGTTAGCACAAAGGGCAAGAGGTGAGAGGGGCAGCGGGCTCTGGTGGCAGGAGTGCTAGGCCAGGAGCCAGGAAAGCTGGGCTCTGCTCCCAGCCCCTGCTACCAACTCCCCTGGCGTCCTTGAGCAAGATCACCCAGAGGGCAGGGTTGGGGGAGCAGGCATAGATCCAAGACCTTGCCTAGGAGAAGATGAGCTGTGGAACTTTATTTATGCATTTGGAAGGTGAGGGGGGTGGTGTTTAACCAGGAAAACTTTGCATTGAGCAGCCAGCTACTTAGTGCCTCTAAGTGCCTTGGATGCATTTTGACCAGCAGTAGATCCAAGTTCAGATGCTCAAAGGACATATCCAAAAAGAGAGAGAGAGAGAGAGAGAGAGAGAGAGAGAGAGAGAGAGAGATTGGCTTCTTCCAAAATGCCTGTCCTTTGCTTTGCTTGGGAGGCAAACAAACAGATTTCCCTACTGTCAGGACTGAGAGCAGAGGGCACAGTTGTGCCTTAGCTACAGAAGTCCTTGGGATTGTCCTCACTTATGCCTCTTGCAGCCCCCTAGGATGTGAGGTTTGTCCCTGGTTCTAGGACTTTGTGTAAGAGGGGCATCTCTGGCTCACCACCCCGCATGCCCATGCCTCGATGCCCCAGTGTCTGGGGATCCGCACCACCACAGATGGACCCACCGCATCTCATCCCTGGCCTTCCTCTGCCTGCTTGCAACAAATTGTCTATTTATCTAACCCTATGTACTTAAGAGGAAATTGTGGGGTACAACAGTATTCAAAACACAGTTGATAAAAACTACCAGTGTCTGACATTGAGTAGGTGCTCAGTACATATTTATCATGTGAATCCAGGCTGGAATAAACTCTGATATAAAGGACTGCATTTCATGGTAGAAATACCAGGTTCTGCAGTAGGATCAGTTCAGAGGCAGGAAGAAGATACCTGTTTGAAACCATGAACAAAACAGCATGGTGCAGCCACCCTCTGTGTGCAAGGAGAGAAGGTAGGCTACACCCATGGTGCAGGGGAGTGGATGTCTGGGCAGGGTGCCAACATCCACTCCAGTCTGAGAGCCTCAGACACTTCCCAGCACAGGAAGGCCCCATGGTGCTAATTGGCTTTCAGGTTGTTCTCCTCCTGAGTGAAGGCCCAGTGTGGTAAAATCGGGTCAGGGTTGAGCTTCCAAATCTCTATTGGAGCTTTGGGCAGCTCCTGGTTGTTCCCAACAGGGTGCCAGTTGCTAGGGAGTGCCTAAGATCCGATGAACATTGCCCGAGGAAACCAGGAAGACCTTGGCCAGGGTCTTCAGAAGACACTCATCTCTCAGCATGCCACTTGGCCCCCATTGGCTCAGGGACACTGAAAGCTGCAGTTTGATCTTCACAGTGTCCCTTGCCAGATTCCAGTGTTGTCTGTGCCTTCACAGCAGGGTGGGTAAAAAGGAGCAGCCCAGGAGGAAGAACAAACAGAGGAAAGGTCTCTGGGTCTGTTGACATTATAAGTGCTATTGATTTTACAAGATTTTTCCATTGAGAGGACAGTGAACTGCCCTCATTTTTTTGCAGCTGGCTCGGAATTTGACGCCACTGTCTAGGCCATGAACTGAGACTCCAAGGGGCTATGGCTTTATCTCAGCATGTACTTGACACTCAACACTTTCTGCAAGGCCAAGTGAAGCCTGGGTGGAAAGTTGGAGATGTATGTGGTTCCAGGTATCTCAATTCCTCTACTTTTCCCCAAAGATGGTCTGTGACCCTGGGCCCTGGCACTTGTAGGAGTATGGGAACTGCTTGTCAGCAGAGGGACACTTTTCTGGCAAGAAAGATCAGAGAAATAAAGCTCAGGCAGGAAGACAGTAGTTAAAAGAGCACAGAACTAGAAGCTGGTGACTTAGGTTCTCATCCCACTGTGCCACAAATTAGTTGTCTGAATTCAGGCAGTTTTCCTTCTCCTGGTGTCAGTTTTCTCATCTGTTAAGTGATAGAGAGGTTTCTTCCAAATTAAAAATCCAGCAGGATTGTTAGAAATACAAAACTCCAGCAGGAGGAAGAATATAGAGAAGGAACAAGAATAAAAAATTCTAATCCAGGCATGGTAGTACATGCTTGTACATCCCAGCACACTGAGAGGCTGAAGCAGGAGGACCAGAAGTTCAAAATTCACCTGGGCAACTTAATGAGACCCTGTCTCAATATAAAAAGGGACTGTGAATGTAGCTCAGTGGTAGAATATACCTAGGTTCAATCCCCAGTTCTATGAAAAAAAAAAAAGGAAAAGAAAAATCCCAGGATGGTACAGAAGAGGGAAAATGGAAGAGAAAGGCATCATGGTGGAGTGGGAGTTGCACTGAGTGTGGAGCTGGTGCCCTGGACCCTGACCCTGATTCTATCACTAAGGAGCTATATGAGAAGAGGCGGGTCGCTTCTCCCTTTTGTATTTCATTTAAGCGGGAGAGATGAGTTAGTTCCTGGTTAGCCAGACTACTTTATTATTGAGAAAACAATATACACATGTCAGACAGTTAAGGGATAAAAGCAACTCAGTGGTATGACATGGCCAACAGAGGCATTTGGAGAAGAGCAGGGTGGTGGTAGCTGGCAGAATGAGTCCTTAGCTACAGAACAAGGGAGCAGAGCAAAAGAGAGAATTAGATATCTCCGGATAGCTCTGTCCCTCCCTGGCTGTGTGACCCTGGGCAAGTCTTTTGCCTTACCCAGATGTCAATTTTCCTGTCCATAAAAGGAGAAAATTGAACTACTTGATCTTCAAGGTTCCTTTCATCTCTCTAGACATGTAAGGAAACCAAAACAATTAAAAGAAAAGCCTGACGATGCCAAGTAATCCAAAGGGGAGAACTGTATGTCCAAGGAGGAAGCCAGCCGGTGTGGCTCAGACATTTATAACTGGAGTAAAGGAAAATGGCAGCAGTGGGAGGGTGCAGAGAGGAAGGAGAAATAAAAGGCAAGGTCATCTCAAAGGAGAGACTGGAAAGGAGATTAACATATGCACACTCAGAGAGAAAGCCTGGCTGGATGGCACCACTTGGCTTGGAAGTCTTCAGTAGGTCCCAGAATCAGATGTTTAGGAGGGTGGTGAGTGCTATGGCAGACTCACGAGACAATGACCTCAAGCTGGAGAGCTGAAATGCTAAAATTCAGGGGCTTTCTTTCACTGGGGAGAGTGTGGTCAAGGGATTATCACTAAGTGTTTGATACTGTTGGATTTTATATATTACTAATCTTTGCTCAAGACCAGAGATGGAGTCTGCAGGTATGGATTCAACCTGCCATGGAGTCACATGACAATTTCATGACAGAACCAGAGCAAAAGTTTGTCTCCTGATTCAGATCCTAGTACTCTTGTATGTCCCTTGCCCTATCCTCTGGATGCTCTTAAATCCCTAATTGGAATGTTGGCCTTTTAGGAGAAAAGGAGTACAGAAAAGGCAGCCCAAACTACCTGAGCTCTGAATCGAAGGCCTAACCATGCTGACTAGTATCTGATGGGCCTTTGGTGACAGAACCCATACTTGGGGCAGACGCACTGAGGGTTGGGTGAGTCTGGATATTCAGATCTCAACAGTGTGACATTGGGCTGGTCACAACTGCCCTGAGTTGCCACCTCCTAATCTGTCATCTGTACATTTTTTTACATACAGTGTGAAGAATAAATGAAGTAATGCATGGAAAGTACTTGGCACAGTGCCTGGCACATAATAAACTTTCAATAGGTAGTAGCTATTTCTTATTATTATTGCCATTACTGGTAATAAATGTGACAGTTTGCTGTCTTTCTTACCAATGTCCAGACTTCCCTACCCCCTCGTTGCCTTGAGAGCACTGCCCCACCACACGTTCCACAGCTAAGCCCACCTTCTTTAGCTCCATTACAAGACCAGCTTTCCCAGATGGCCTCTCCAGGGAGGCCCACCTCCTCCCAACCTGCCTGCCAACCTGGGGCCCTCACAGCAGGCAGAAGGAGGGAGACAGGTGGCAGGGGCCAACAAAATGAGGCCATGCATTGCCACCCTGTCACCAGTTCTCTGGCGAGGCAGATCAAGGTCACCTTTTGCTTCTAATTTCATCTTTTGGGAAGAGGAGGGTTGAAATGCAGCCACAACCTAGTGAGAGCATTGAGATGAAAACAAGGGCTTTGCCTTCACAATTTGAAGAAGAGTCTTCAGTATCTCCAGAGTAGAAAACATTCTAGACAAGCACAATGCTATTGCTTTGGGTAGGGTAGAACTCTCATAGTGAGCACCATTCTCCAGCCTGGGAGCCTGGGAGCCCTGAATTCTGGAGTGGAAGCCCAGGTTTCTTCAGAGAACACCCTTGGGTGTGCCCCTACAGAGAGAGCTGATTGCTTGTTCTGGGAGATTCAAAGGGTGCCCCAACTGTTCCCCAGCCTCTCACCCCTGGGGGGAAAGTTGGGGATACCAGAGAAACTTGATGGCATTAGGTCAGAGAAAATACAAATCACATTGTAGTGTGCAGGTCCTAGAAATGAAGTGGCCCAGCTAATTCTTTGATTTGAGAGGTGACAGGTTGGGAAGAGCAGGCAAGGCCTGCTGAACTTCGCTCGAGGTGGGGCAAGCAGTTGTCTACCTGGCTAGATTTCAGGGGCCTCTAAACAGACTCTACCCCAAACATTTCCCCCGGTACTTGTAGCCAAACAATAGTGTGTGTCTCGAGAACATGCTGAGTGTGCTGCATTGTGCTTAGTTTCCGTATCAAATTGTCAAGTCCACTCGCTATCCCCCAGAGCCCCTGCCTGTTTAATGCTTTGATCAGGAAAGCCTGAGGTCAGAGCTGGGCAAACAGGGTCCTGGACAAGCCTGAGAGGTAGAGACCCTTGCAAGGTCGGGGGGTGGGCCTGAGAGGGGCAGGATGGGTGATGATGGGGACTGAGACGGGGCGGAAAATGTCCTTAGGGTAGAGGTGCACAGGAGACCAGATGTGGTTAAGGGCAAGCCCCAGTGAGAGAAGTTAGAGGAAAGGGGACTGGCCTAGAGCATATGGGCATGTTTTGGGAAAACACTATCATGGATCCTGAATGCATCCATAAACAATCTCTCTTTGCCAGGTATGTGGTGCATCCTGTAATCCCAGCATTTTGGAGGTTGAGGCAGGAGGACTACATATTCCAGGACAACCTGGGCAATATATTGAGACCATGTTTGAAAAAAATTTTCTCTCCCCACCCCTCACACATGCGCACGCACATGCACCTGCACACTCACAGTCTCTAATTGTCCTGACACCCTGCTGAGGTGGGTAGGGCAAGGGTAATTGCCTCCATCTGACAGATGAAGAAACTGAGACAGATTAAGTAACTTGCCCAAAGTCACATAGACTATTTTAAGGTTGAGATGCGAGCAGAACTTTGGCCTTTACTGGCCTAATGACTCTTCAGAGTAGGTAACCCTTTCCATAGTGTGATTTCTAGTATGCTAAGGACTCATGTCCTTATAAATCAGTCTCTCCTTGCTCACTGATACCTGAAATTTTACTCTTAGAGATTCTTTTTTTTTCTTTTTTTTTTTTTGTGAAACTGTGACTCCTGTTAGAATGTGAATGTATACTGCTGAAACAAGATAGGGAGGACAGGGGAGAGCTTCTCAGTACCTCAGAGTCCTGTCTGAGAGTGATCTTAGAGAGGGTCTGGCACTGGAGTGGGTCAGGGCGAGGGATACAGCTGTGGTAGCCTTGCCTCTTCTGCTTAAAGAGGTGAGGAATTGTGTCAGTGTGAATGCAGGCAACTCCAAGAAGAGAGCAGACCTTCCCAGAGGGGGGACTGGCCTCAGACCTTCTAACCTGTGAATGCAGAGCTGAGTCCTTGCAGGGAGGTTGGGGGAGGACTTCCATGTAGCCTTCAAGGGTGGGGAGACCCGCTGCGGCATGGCTGGAGAAGGAAGCAGGTTGGCCTAAGAAGCTGGAATTGTGGAGGGGGATGGAGAGCTATTTAGGGAGCTGGCCCAGAGCCAGAGGCCAGTCCCAAAGGGATGAGCAGAGGCTTGAGAGCTCTGGGCCCCATTCCAGCTCCTGACCTTGAGTTACCATGCAAATCGGCACTTTCCCTACCTCAGCCCAAACACTTATCAGGTCTCTGTTATATCTGCATCCTATTTGATAGAAAACTCTGTAAATGCTACTCCCCTGGCTCCTCCTCCTTACTGAGCCTGCACTTCCATAGCGAGCTCTTGCCAGGCCCACCCCTGCCCCATAATCTCCCAGTAGCCTCTCATAAACCTCCTGAACCTCACGGAAGCTCTTGCTTGCTGCCTTTGGTCCCATATCTGCCCCCCCCAATATAGGCTGCTCCAATATCCCATGGTGCAGACACATTCCTCTTCCTAGGCAAGGACCTGAAGGTCTCACCTAGCCCTGGGCCTGGCCCTCTTGACTCGGAGATACAGCTGTAAATAGCATCTGAGGAGATCCCAGTGCACACTGCAGACCTGGCATCAACCTTAGAAGTCACATTTGCTGTACATTCAGTTATTCTATTTGTTGAGCTTGTGTGGTATGCTACACACTGTTGTAGGTACTTGGGATATATGTCCTGGCTTCATGGTGCTCTCAGTCTAAATAGGAGGAATATCAATTACCAAAGAAGCACCCAAACCAACATAAATTTGCAGTCCCAATTCTCTCATATTACAGTTAGAGGGAGCTGGGGCCCAGAATGATTATAGAGCTTTCCAAGGTTGTTCTGATAGCCAGAGACAAAACCAGACCAGAACCCAGGTTTCCTGCCTACTAGTCCAGTGTCTCCTCTACTGTGTTCTAGGAAGAATATAGCATAAATGTAAGATCATGGTGTTCACCCCCATACACAGAGCCAACCTGAACTACAGTCCCTGCAGAGTGTGGTCTTTGGGACAAGATTTGGAAATTACATAGATACGCAGTCTCCCACTATTGCCCCCCCACACACACACTTAGTACTAACATTACACCATTGATTGAAATCTTTGTCAATCCTGGCTGAGAAAAACCTGTAAGCCATTACCTGCCATTTACACAATTTTTTTCCATTTATCCACTGCGGCTGGCCCAAAGGCCGGGTACATTTGATTTATGGGAGGCCAACTGGGAGTCTTCCTGAAAGAGGGTGTTGGCTAGAGAGGCACCCTGTCAGCCCCTGTATCAATGGGCCCCAGGAAACTCCAGAAGGCAAACAGCAGGAAGGTACCCAGAAAGGAAGCAGAGCAATTCTGAGGACAGGCTCTTCACAGTATAGCTAAGGCGAGCCACACATGGACACGCATGATGGGTGACATTTTGTTTCAGAATATATGTTTACATTTGGTTTTTCTTCATACTGGATTATACTAAGTCTTTTGTCCCTTTTCCATCCTGGTGTCTGGATCCTTTGTACCTATTTGCCATTAATGAGGAACCATCCCTGAGATGACCAAGCAGCTACCCTTAAGCCATTGCCAACCCCTGAACTGAAATGAGGAGCCAGGCCACCCTCATGTTCCAGGAGCCGCTCACTCTTCAGGGAGTTAATTGCCTTGAAATTCCTTCAATTAGTGGAAAGAGGCAGCTTCTGCTTAAGGGCCTCCCCACTTTGACCCTAATAAAGACCTTTTTAAGATCCCCCTGCAGCTGTGATGAAAGGATTTAAGGAAAGGGACATTGGTAAAAGTTCTAGTCTCTGGCTAGAATGCAGCTGTGCCTGCAGTGCTCCTCAAAACAAAGTACAATACCCAGTTAGAGACAGGCCCGCAGCCCCAAGCAAGCCATTTAACATTCCCGAGCCTCAGTTTCCTCACCCATACAATGGGCCTACTGATAATGTTATACCCAACCCCTAAGGCTCTGACAGGATTCCAAAAGCTAATGTATATATTGTTTTTAACACAGTGATCTGTAAGTAATCAGTACACAGGGAGCCCTTGCTGTTAATATTTGGATCAAATTAAGCTTTGAGTTCTCCCAGTGGTAGGTCAAGACCTCACAGCTATTCATCCTTCCCTGTTATTAAATGGAGGTTTTCCTATGTCAGTCTTGCCTAACACAGGGCCCACCTGCAGTGCCATCTCTGTGCGGGTGATTCACTGGTGGGATGAATTCCACCCACCTATTTTAAGCTGTTCTGCACCCCCACACACACACAGTGGATATGTTTACACAGGGGAGGATGGTCCCAGTCAAAACAAGATGAAAATACACTGCTGGCTGGGAGCCACAGGCTAACTAGTTTCAGGTCCTCTCCCAGCTGTCAGCACTTCACAACTGGGCAACAGAGTGGGGGACACCCAGCCCTACTCCCCTGCCCCCCCTTGACCAGGCTCTCCCTGATATCAGGCAGCTGGCCATCACCAGGTCAAGCTAGAAGTAGCCCAGAGCTGAGGTTTTTCCAGAGTTTACATAGGCAAGAAGGGTGGAGGGGCAAGGGCTACCTTCACCAGCTCTAATACTCGACTGTGTCTGCTGCCAGGGCCTTCTGGTACACAGGCAGAAAAGGCCTCTGTCAACCAAGAGTGGCAGAAAATGCCCAAAGAAAACTTCCCCCAGGGATCTGCTGAATTTCCCTCACTAGATTCATTCCTGTGGGTTAACAAGGCTTTTGGTGCAAAAAAAAAAAATTACCCCAGGGAAGAAGAATCCATCAACCCTACTCAAAACACAGACTCTCCCTCAGGCTCAATGTCTCAGCTATGCCACTTATGAAAGGGTCAGTAGAGTTTGAGGACAAGGAGAGTTCTCAGCAGCAAGCAAATGGGGTCTCCCACACAGGGAGCACTGAGGGTAAATGTCCCCAGTATGTCTAAAGCATCTTCATAAATAACTTGCTCTTACTTAACCAAGAAAGAGAAAGCAACTACCTTGTATGGCATGTATGTTTTATGATAGAAGCAGCATGGTGCCTATTTCAGGCATGAGGATCTATCAGTATAGGAAGTTTAGAACCCTTCTGTGCAGTCTCCCAGCTCCCTACTGACCAAGGTAAGGAAAGTGCTGACCTCCTGGCATAATTTTCTTCCTTTGTTCTCACTTGCCCAAGTTCAGTTGGAATGCGTGCTAGAGAGCTTCCCAGAGTGCCTCCCTTTGCGTAGGTATGGAGGGAGTCCTCTCAGTTCTCTTATGCTATTTGTCTGAGGGACCAGTATCAGCTCCATGGGCCATACCCATCGTTATGGGAGCCTTTTGTTAGAGAGAAATCACCTGGTGATGTCCAAGATACTTTCTGGGTTATCTCCCAACTGTGTTCAGGAACCATAAACTCTACCACTCCTAGAGCTGCCCACTCACAGGCAGTTTGGTTTCTGGACAGAGAGTCTTGAATATTTGGGTATATCTGCATGTCTGCTGAAAGCTCAAGACCACCAGGTAATTGGTAACCGCTTTAATTCCCCTCCCTCAGATAGTACCCCATCGGTCTATACTTAGCCAGCCAGAGTTGCTTCTCCCAGAAGCCCCCACTACATGAACTAAGCTGAAGATGTCATCATATTCCTTCCCTGGGAAGAACTAAATGGTTCGTCTTCTGGGAATAGTTTTATTTTAATACAATAACTCAGTTTCTCAAATCCAAGGGTGAATGGAGAGATTTCCTTTATCTTGGTGGATGTCAAGATATATCTGGGCCTTTATGTCCCTCCTCTTCCCAATCATTCCATTTACTGTATATGAGTGACACTCGGAGAATCAGGTTTGCTAACCCTAAATCCCTCTGTGATACTGCCAGCTGAGACTTGGCTGCCCCATGCCTGGGCTTTATCACCCTTTACTGCTCCCTGTGGGTGACCTATGCTCAACTGACCCACACCCTTTAGCTACACATGGAAACTGACCAAAGCCCCAGCATTAGCAGGGAACCAGGAGCACACACCAGAGTGAATTATCTGTTTTATTTAAGAGGTCAGGCCTTGCTTCCAGGTTATTAGTGGCTACTTACTCAAAACTGTATTTGGGTTTCCCACGTACTGTATGTTTGCTTTTCAGAGATCTTTCATGTTTTGACTGCATAATTTCTCTGAATGATTGTTTGCAAATTCAAGTATTAACAAAAAGCTAATAACATGAATTTGCCTGTATGGTAGCTCTTGAAACAATAAGAGGTCCTAATATTCATGAATATACATATGTGCAGGAGGGCTAACATGGTTCTACTATTGTATTATATCACTTAATGCTAAGCAATAATCGAAGACAGGAAATTAGATTAATAGTGTATATCTGTATGTGTTAGCCTGAACACACACTTCGAAGATAACAATATGTAAAGCAGCAACAAGCGGTGTTTTTTCTTCTGTTGTTGTTGT